>PVJH01005230.1:0-106286 GCA_004026705.1 Nesogale talazaci | reverse complement strand
TAAAAGCAAAACAGTAATTTTAAAACCGTTGCAGCAAACTAAGTGTGCCTGTCTGCGGGAAGGAGAGACTGACCGCCCACCACCACCACGTTTGCGCTGGCTTCAGCACACTGCCCCTGCGAATCTTTGCGGCCCTCGTGTAAGATGCGAAACGTCTCCTGGTTGAATTCTTCTGCAGGCTGCCTGACCTGCCTGGGGCTCTTTTTTGTCTGGGAAGGAGCGTCTTATTGCCTGCTTGGTACATCCACGCCAGGTATCCCATGAGTCTCCAGCAACACATGAAAAATACTCCCAACAACAGGACTTCCTTCCAGAGACAACCCAGCCCAGAGAATGTAAACACTTCGCGATTTATAAAAAAGAAAAGCCCTTCAGCAGAGTCTGTGGCACCTCGAGTTTGTATTTCAATAAGCATTCACTCACATTGAAAAGGCCGAGGGAGCTGAGCCCCAGTGGCGCAGTAGCTGTGTGCGGAACTGCAGCCCACATGGCTGACTGTTCAAATCCAGCAGCAGCTCTTTGGGAGCAAGGCTGGGCTTCCTACTCCCACCAGGGCAGTGATGCCACAAAAAAAGAAAAGAGAACAAAGGAGGGAGACCTACCCTTCCATCCGGGGTCTTGGGTCCAGTATAGGGTGGAGCTTCACCCATCAGCACGGGCCACACATCAAAAAATTCCTAGAAGGGAGAAAAACAATCATTACATGTTTGGAAAATAGTTCAAGAAAAAGAGGCTGAAGTTGCCAATACCTGGAGTTCAACCATCTGCGTCATCTTTCACTGACCTGAAAAGCACAAGAGCGCCCTGTGGCCCAAGGTTGGAAGGACGGCAGAACTCAGCAAGATTCCATGTGCGAGTCAGTCCCCCCCTTAACAACTAAGACCGGGCACCGCCAAACCCACGGGCGCTGAATTAGAGCATGCCCCTAGTGCTGTGCACGGAAACGGGCATGGGACCTCCGTACCCAAGAAACAGGATGTACCGGAAACGGTGAGAATTTACAAACAACCTCAGTGTCCAACAAGAGGGAATTTATTAAGTCAGTGTCGGCACATGTCTTAATCATCAGAGGAAGCCAGCCTCCGATATATACATCACGGGTTTGATAGGCGCAATTGTACGGCAATAATGATTAATTATTATAATAAAATCATAGAAAGCATGAGAAAGTGAGAAATAATGGAGTCAGACACATTTCTTGGTAGTATGCTCACCTCAGCCCCGCGTGATGGCCCACGTGAAGTGAGGGACAGTGGGGGGAAGGGAAGACATGGGGGACAGGGATCAGGGATGAGAGAGAGTTTCTTTATTCTGACCCAGCCTTTTAGAGCCATGCAAGGCCCCTAATTACAGGTAAAGACATATGTGAAAAGAAGGGGCCATCCCAGTGGCTATCCAGTAATGAGGGGGATGATTTAGGAGCATACGTGACAGGAAAGAGGGGGATGTGATAAGGGAAAAACAGGCTTGTCTGGCTAGAGATCGGTTAACAGTGGATTGTAAACCCTGCCCACCATGGTTAGCATACTTCAGAGGAAATGACCCATTGTCCTTACAGCAGGGAATTAGCCTTATCTTTTGTGGGAGAGACAAAGGCCTCGGACAGCTGGAACCTTTAGGGAGGGAGAATAACTTCTGATTTCCACACCAGATGCTGACAAATGGTTACTAAGATTTGCTTACTCTTTTGGAGTACATATAATTGTGGAAAAGTCCTATCTTCATCCCACACTTGATAATGGTGTTCCAGATGTGTTCACGGTGGTTGAAAAGGTGTTCATATGTTGATGAGTGGATCGGGAGATGTTATAAGCGTATGAGGCCAGTGTTTACATGGAAAACACACTCAAAAGAAGCCACAGCAATGCTTTGCTCTTGGTGATTGGAATGAGACTGTATTTCGTAATGTTTCCATAGTACACTTTCTCATTTTGTTTTTGTTATTAGGGAAAACAATTTTTTTTTCCTGAATAAGAAAGAAAACAACCAGGCTGCCCAGTTTGGGGAGGAGTGCATAGGTGGAGCACAGGTCCCTTAGAGGGTCCTGAAACTCTGCGTAAAATCGTATGGTGAACAGGTGACATTAAGCATTCACCAAAACCCACAGGACAGTACAAGCCAAAGGGTGACCACGTGAGCTGAAGGGGCATCATAGACGTTACAGCATGAAAAATGTTTCTGTTGTGGTTCACAGGGTGTAACAAACACAGTGATACCCCACTTGTTGAATGGTTCCAAGCCACTACTTGGAACAGAAAGTTCCAAAATAAAATCTACTCAAAATAAAATCGGCAGCACAAAGCCTGTCCAGCAGAGAGTGAGCTGTGCACCGTGTCTCTGCTTGGACACAGAGTTCTGTGTTCGTGTGTTAAAGCGATCGTCATCCTGTGTGTGTGTGTGTGTGTGTGTGTGTGTGTGCTTTGTTTACATAAAATGTCCTAATCGTAACCCCACAGCTAATGATGCCAGCAATAGAGCCAGGAAGGAAATCGTGGGAACCACAACAGAGTTAAGGAAAGGAATCATTGCAAGATTCCAATCAGGTCTTGCTTGTCTGATTTGGCAGCTGAATACAACCGGCTGAAGTCGACCTGATCGACATTTGGTGTGGAGAGGGGACATGATTAAGCTGGCTAAAGTAGTGAAGATGAATTTATAAGTGTAATTGTAGGGTCTCAGAACCAATTATTTGGTTTTCCATTATGTCTTGTGAGAAAATGTGTTCGGGTCTCAAACTTTTGGTGTTCGAACCCGAATTTGGAGCAAACGGACTCGGACAACCGCGGTATCTCTGGACTACCCTAGAATTTGGGGGATGTGAATGGAAGAAAGCGTGTTTGGGGGAGGAAGTGTAGGGGAACTATCTGTATTTTCTGCACAATTTTTCTGTCGGCCTCAAACAGCAAAGGGGTGTTTCAGGAGAAAAAGCAGATGGAGACAACACACAAGGCCTTTCTTGACATCTGCTCCCATGGTTTCCCTGCCATGCCTCTGCTGCAAACCTTGTGCTGGGCAGAGCCTGGGCCTGGCAGAGGACTCTGTCCTTGGTGCCACCTGGGGCATGAATCATTAAGGCTGGTGATCAGTAGAGCGGGGTCGCTGTGGGTGATAGTCAAGCTCCCCCTTGCTCCTCGACTGCCCTCTTATGTAACTGCTTCCCTCGCACCCGGGCAGATTGCTTACTTGGATGTGACCAGAAGATCAGCAGGAGAGAGGTCGCATGAAAGCAGGACTCTGCTCCTCACCACCGCACTGTGCTCCGTTTGGATGATTTCGAGCAGTTGGAAAACCAAGTGAGGTGAAGAGGCTATCTGGGGGACTGCCTGGACTGCACCCCGTGCTGTGCCGAGGTGAACGGGCAGGGTTCGTGCCCAGGAGGCTCTGACTGTCTCACGAAGCTAGAGAGAGACAAGGGAAATTCCAAAGCACAAAGCACACAGAGGGCCAAGCACACAGTGACTCTCAAGACCGTCCTGCAAAAAGCAGGTGACGGTTCAGGGATTTGGACAGACAGGGGACATATTTAGGACAGCCTTTCCTTCCTTCTTTCTTTAACAATGTCATTGAGATATAATCCACCTGCCACAAAACTCATCCATTTAAAGTGTACGCATTAATGCCTTTGAATGCCAGTACGTGCGGTAAGTACTTAGCTCCTTGGGGACAGTTCTTAGAGGGGCAGTCAGCAGTCTAGCCCAAGTTCAATGACTAGTTCTTTCATCTTCTGGAGCTGCCTAATCCGAATTTCCTTGCTTAAACGTGGCTTTCCCTCTGACCAGGGAAGTCCACGGGAGGAGAGAGTTGAGTATCACAGTATAAGCAAGCAGCCAACCACCCAGAAATTCTTGTGATTAAAAAGCAATCATTCATTTCAATGAATGCATTCACTTGCTACTTCCTGAAGGACTAGCAAATGGCTTATTACTGCACTAGACAATATGGGGCTCAATTGCTATGATTCAAGAGATTTCAAAACTCAAACGAATGGTTGCGTGAGAATCAGAGGCTCCCTAAAATCAGCCTATGTCCAGATGGCACCAGAATCATTTCATGAACAAATTTGATGGCCAGAATCATAATGATAGACCTATATGCTTTCAGAAATCTGATATAAGATAAAATGGGATATCAAAATTAGCTCATTTCAAATCACTGAAGAAGTGTTTGACTGGTTTTTAAATGGAGAACTGGGGGGTGAGGGGTGGGGTGTGTGTGATAAATTTTATTCCTTCCTAAATCAGTATACTGACTCAAAAGATGGTGGAAGGAATGAATGCATAGTCACTGTACCAAGAATAATTGGTTGGCGTTCAGCCATTTCAAAAGGGAGTATATGATCCATAATTGATGGTCCTAAAGGAAGAGGTCCAAGCTGCATTGAAAGCATTAGTGAGAAACAAGGCTCTGCTCCTTGCCACCTGGGGTGGTCATGTGCTTATGTTAATTTCATGATTGAGATGTAGGGGTGGAGTCTAGCCTGTTAATGTGGAGATAGCCATTGAATAGCCAATGAGGCCTCAGTGTGGGCATGGCTTTCTCCTGATACGTCTGGGAAATCTCACGGTATTTCCCTCGTGAAGATGAGAAGCTATCTTCCCCAGCTGTTGGAAGTTAGTCTCAGAGACGATGAATCACAGACAAGACAAGATGGCAGTGTCTGAGGAGCCAGAGGAGAAGCCAAACAGCTTTGCCCTGATGGAGCCAGACCTCTGAAGCTGGAGAGACCACATGGAGACCCCTGCCAGCACTGAGTTGCTTCTGCCACCACTGGATGCTGTTGATGGACCCTCAGCCCTGAAAGTGGGAGCCGTGGGAGACCCTTGCCGGCACCGGGGTTCTGCACCCACTGACCTGTGACTTCATGAGTCAGAAGGAGACATTATAGACTGGTATTGGGCATATGGGCTAATATGGGACTTATGACTTTGAACTGGACTGGGTTGAGATGCTTTCTCAGTGTTCCATTCCTTTTGTATATAAAACATTCCCTTATATCCATATGCAAGTCTATGTATTTGTTTCTCTAGTCTACCCAGACTGACACACCACCCCCACCCTCACTCCCACCTCGGTAGAGCCACCAGCCCTGCATGATCATGCATGATCATGATCATGACTGCTGCTCTCTGTTCCTCTGGATGGGGTTTGTTAATGTTTGTCAGGAACAAGGCCTACTCCAAGAGATACCAAGTGAAATGCAGGAGATGACAAGATGAGCAAAACTTATTATTATTATGCTCGGAAATTGCATTGTATTTTTATAATAGACCTGTAAATAAGGATGTTATTATATGCTTGGTAATCCAAGATAAAAATAAGTACAACACACCCAAATACAGCATGACAGTTCATGTAACCCACAGTGATATCATCTCCCAGATTGCTTACGCCCATATAGAAGGGGAGATGATTGTTCATGTGGCTTATGCTCACCAACCTCCCAAGTATGGTGTGGCAATTGGCCTGACCAATGATGCTGCGGCATTACCATACTGGCCTGCTGCTGGCCCACAGGCTTCTGAATAGGTTTGGCAAAGACAAGATCTCTGAAGGGCAAGTGGTGGTAACTGGAGATGAATACAACACGGGAAGCATTGATGGCCAGTCTGGTGCCTGTACCTGCTATCAGAATGCCGGCCTTGCCAGGATTACCACAAGAAATAAGATGCCTGGGACTCTGAAGGGGGCTGTGGAGGGAGTCTTGTCTATCTCTCTTAGTACTGAGTGATTCCCAGGTGGTGATTCAGAAAGCAGGGAATTGTATGCAGGAGTACATCGGAGACACATCCTGGATCCTGGGTCAGGACCTTGCAGATTCCGTGCATTACCAAGTGGAAGAGGATGAAGGTGCTCACAAGAAATAATAATACATAATAAGGCTGAGCCCTGGTGGCGTAGTGGTTGTGCGCGGGACTGCGGCCCACTGGGATGGAGGTTCAATTCCAGCAGTGGGGCTGGGCCTCCTACTCCCACCACCGGAGAGCAGTGATGCCCCCTCCCAAAAAAAATACATAATAAATAATACATTAAAAAATATATATATCACTCCTGCCATGATGGGAGAGATGGATAAGAAAGCACCTGCTACTCTACAAGAGGACCCAGCTTGTGAGAAGAAGCCTAAGAAAGATGTTAAAAAGAAGAGGTGGAATCACCCCCAAATGTCTTGTCGAGAAGGAAGATTGGGTGGTTCAAAAGAAGAACGCCTCGTCGAAGCTCAGGAGTGAGCTGTGGAGAGGTAAACTAAACCATAATTTTCCATGAAGAATTCACAAAGGACAATCAACTTACTCACTAAGCAAAAAAGAAAAAGAAGGGGGCTGAGCCCAGGTGGCGTAGGGGTTGTGCACGGGACTGCGGCCCACGGGGATGGAGGTTCAATTCCAGCTCCATAGGAACAAAGGTGGGGCTTCTACTCCCACCACCAGAGGGCAGTGATGCCCCCCAAAAAGTTTGAGGACCCCCCAAAAAATGTCTCCCCCCAAAAAATAAATTAAAAAAAAAAGAAAAACAAGGCTCCCAAAGAGACAAAATATCAATTAGAATGCTTCAATAAGCTGGTGACGTACTGGAAACACTCAACTCATGTATGCTGAGAAATTTGGAAAACCAACCAACCTGGCCAACCAATATCCATCTCTTGCCCCATTCTAAAGAAAGACAAGCCAACAGAATGAAGATATGAGCAAACAGTATCACTAATATCACATGCACATAAAATTTTGTTGTGCATTATTCAAAAGTGGTTTCAGCAGTATAGTCACAGGGAGCTGTCAGAAATTCAAGGCAGATTCAGAAAGGGATGTGGCACAAGGGCTATCACCGCTGATCTCAGAGGGGCCTTGGCTAAAAGCAGACACTACCAGAAAGATGTTTGCTTGTGTTTTGTTGACTGTGCAAAGGCATCGAGCTGTGTGGCGCATAGCAAGTGATGCTGTTCTTGCTGTCGGGCGCTATCCAGTGGGTTCCCACTCATTGTAACACTACGTGCAGTAGAACAGCACATGGCCCAATCCTGTTGCGAAGTTTGAGCCCATCGCTGCAGCCGCTACGTCAGTCTACCTGTGGAGGTTTTCCCTCTTTTTCTCTGCCCCTGCACTTGACCAGCCTGATGCTCTTTCTCAAGGGACTGGCTCATTCTGAAAACACACCCAAAGTGTGCGAGATGAAGCTCTTCATCCTTGCCTCTCAGGAGCATTCTGGCTGTACCTTTTCCGGAGAGAGTTGTTGGTTCTGTGGCAGTCCATGGTACTTTCAATATTCTTTGCCAGCATCATAATCCACATGCATCCATTTTCCTCTAGCTTCCTTATTCAGCTTGGAATTTTCGTATGCATTGAAAAGACCAAGGCGTGAGTCAAATGGAACATAATTCTCAAAGTCACCTCCTTGCTTTTCAACTTTAAAGAGGGCTTGTAATTTTTTTTTCATTTAAAAAAATAAAGAGGGTTTAGCTGCAGATTTACCCAATGTAACGTGACTTTTGGTCTCTTGCCTGCTGCATTGATGGTAGATCCAAGCAACAGAAAACCCTGGCCAACTTCAATCTTTTCTCCATTTATCATATTACTTATATATCTAGTTACTACCTACTGGTCCAGTTGTAAGTATCTTGGTCTTCTTTGCATCGAGTTGTAATCCATTCTGAAGACTGCAATCCTTGATCTTCAAGGTCTCCTCATTTCAGCAAGCAGAGTTGTGCCCTTGGCATCGGTCAGGTGGTCAGTAAGCCTTCCTCCAATCCTGATGGCCCATTCTTCTTTAAATGACCATCCTCTCTGATGATTGGCTCAGCATACAGACTGAATAAGTATGGTGAGAGGATACAACCTTTATACGCATCTTTCCTTATCCTAAACCTTGCAGCATTTCTTTTTTCTGTTTCTACGGCTACATTTTAACGGGTGCACAGGTTCTGCGTGAACATTGCTAGGTATTTTGGAATCCCCATCCTTTACCGCTTTATTCATAGTTCTTTAGGATCCACTCAGACTAATGCCTTGACATAATCAATAAGACACACACAAAAAACATCTTTTTGGTATTTTCTGCTATCAGCCAAGATCCATCTGATGTCATCAATGATATCCTGTTCCATGTCCTCTTCTGAGTCCCGGTGGAACCTCTGGCAGATTCCTGTCAGTGTACTGCTGCAAGCATTGTTGGATGATCTTCAGAAAAAATTTTACTTGCGTGTAATATCAGAGATAATATTCTATAATTTGAGCATTCAGTAGGATCACCTTTCTTTGAAATGGGTATAAATACGGACCTCGTCCAATTGTCTAGTCAAATTTCTCAGGATAGGTGAGCAAGTGCTTCCAGTGCTTCATCAGGTTTTTGGAACATTTCAACTAATGCCCGGAGTCTCATTTTTGACTAATACTTCCAGTGAGTTTGAATTTCTTCCTTAAGTACCATTGGTTCTGGCTCCTATACTACCTCTTGAAATGATGGAATGTTGACTAACTCCTTTTGGTACAGTGACTGCATTCTCTCCAAATAATGTCATCCAAACTTTAGTTTTAGTTTAGTTTTTTTTTTTTGGGGGGGGGCAATCACTGCCCTGGTGGTGGGAGTAGGAGGCCCAGCCTTTGCTCCTGTGAGCTGGAATTGAACCTCCATCCCAGTGGGCCGCAGTCCTGCGCACAACCACTACACCACCGGGGCTCAGCCCCCAAACTTTAGATAACATTAAAAAATGGAAACGCCAAAGCTCCTGTCATGTGGAACCTTTTAATAGACCAAGAGACAGTAGTTTGAATAGTACAAAGCAACACTGCATGGTTTAAAATCAGGAAACGTGCGAGTCAGGGTTGTATCCCCTTACAATACTTATTCAAGCTATATGCTGAGCAAATATCATAGGAGCTTGGCAATATGAAAAAGAATGTGGTATCAGGGTTGGAAGAAGGCTTATTAGCAACCTGCAATATGCAAATGACACAAACTTCTTGCTTAGAGTGGGGAGGATGTGAAGCCCTTGCTGATGCAGATGAAAATTTGCAGCTTCCCATGTGAATTACAACTCAATGTAAAGAAGACAAAAGCCACAACTGGACCAATAGGGAACATTATGATAAATGAAGAAAAGGTGGAAGTTGTCAAGGATTTTGTCTTGCTTGGATCCAAGATTGCTAAATGCACTCTATAAATTCAGTCCAAGTCTGATCTTAATACCAGCACAATTCTTCAAAGAAATGGAGAAACTAGTCATCAACTTCATATGGAAGGAAAAGAAACTTGGAATAAACAAAACACTACTAAAAAAACAAAAACAAAGCAGGAGACTCTCCATTCCCTGATTTCAAAACCTACAAAACACTATGACAAGAAACCAAAATAGACCATCACATATGAAAGAGTATGCCATGCTTGTGGATAGGAAGACTTAGTATTGTGAAAATATCAATAGTGTCTTTAGAGATCCATAAATACCTGATCTAGATTCCAACAATATTCTTTAAAGATATGGAAAAACTCATCACCAATTTTATATGGAAAGGGAAGATATCCCAGGTAAGCAAATCACTAAAGAAGAAGAACAAAGTAGACAATCTTTTATTTCCTGATCTTAGTACCTAGCATACAGCTGTGATAGTCAAAGCAGCCTGCTACTGGCACAACAGATACATGCTTCATGGAACATAATTGAGAACTCAAGTAAGTCCATCTTCTTTCAGACAACAGATCTTTGACAAAGGCCCAGAACACCTGTAATTGGGAAGAGATGGCCTGTTTAACAAATGGTGCTGGCATAACTGGATATCCATGTGAAGATCAAGACCTCATCCCATATACAAAAATAAACTCAAGATGGATCAAAGATCTAAATATAAAGCGTATACCTATAAAGACCATTAATAAAAAATGTCAAAGTAAGGGTCCCTAAATATACTATCAAATGTATGTGATAAATATGCTACCAAACATAATGAAAATTCACAAACAGTGGAAGACAAAACAGATGACTCAAGACAAACAAACCCAATGCCACCAAGCTGATGACTACCACAGATAGACCACCCTTCCCCGTGGGTTTCCAAGACTGCAACTCTTTTCAGGAGTAGAAACTCCATCTTTCTTCAGCTGAGTGACTGGTAGTTTCAAACTTATGAACTTGAGGTTAGCAGCCCAACACAGAAACACTACACTTAGACACTTAGGTGCACCCAAAGATTTCACCCAAAGAATGAAAACAGAACCCACAATCTGGAAGAGAAATTTTGGGGCGTCACTCATAGAACAGAGGACCAATCTCAGAAAACTTCGACACCTCCATGAGAAAAAGACAATAATGCATTCTAAAAATGGGCAGAGAACACCGGCAGACACTTCATCAAAGAGGACTTTCATGCCGCTAACAAATATGAAGAGTTGCATATGTTTGCTCATTATTCAAGGGGTGCAAATCAAAACAACGAGATTGTATCTCACCCCAGCATTAAAACCAAGGTCAAAATTAGAGGGGGGAAAAACAATTCTGGCCAAGATCTAAAGAGACCGGAACACTCATACACTCTGGTGGAGTTGTAAAATGATGTAGCACTATGGTGCGTCTTAAAGAAGCTGAGACTAGACATGACTTAAGTCACCTGACTTAATGATCCATCTCCATAAAGTACACCCCCTAGAGACAGAAGAACCATGACATAAAGCGATACATGCACACTGTGTTCACTGCTCCCCTGAAGCCTCTTCACTGTAAGCGACCCTGCCGGGGTTTGAAATACCAGTGACATCACTTCCAGCATCACAACAACACGCCAGCCACCACAGGATGACGAACTTACCGCCCAGTGGTCCGCAAGACCTCTTTAAGGGTTGAAGAGCAAAGGTGTCACTTTGAGGACCACAGTGTGGCTGACCCAAGCCATGCTATTGTTAGTTGCCCCCTAAGTGTGGGAGAGCTGGACAATGAGTAAGAGAGACTGGTGAAGAACTCATGCATTTCCATGATGGTGTTGGTGGGTCTGAATGATGGTGATGGTAAGGAATACCAAGCGTGAATGAACCTCCAGAAAAACAAACCTATCTGTCTGGGAAAAGAGACTGCCAGAATGCTTCTGGGACGTGTGAAAGACGAGACATTGTCTCATAGACTTAGGATGTGTTTTCAGGAGAGACTGGAGAAGGACATCGTGCTTGGTCAAGTAGAATCTTGTCCGAGAAAGCAGAAAGGCCCTCAGTGAGGTAGACTGGCCTCGTGGCTGCAACCACGGGCTGAGACATAGCCCCGATTGTGAGGATGGCACAGGCACAGGCGTTCTGTCCTTTGCTGCACACAGGCTCGCTGTGAGTTGGAGCTGGCTCAGTGGCACAACCACAACCACAACAGTGTATACAGCCAGAACGATGGTAAAAGAAGACCAAAAATATGATAGCAAGGGCTGGGCCCTGATGGCGTAGTGGTTGTGCGCGGGACTGCGGCCCACTGGGATGGAGGTTCAATTCCAGCTCCACAGGAGCAAAGGCTGGGCCTCCTACTCCCACCACCAGAGGGCAATGATGCCCCCCCAAAAAAGTACGACTGCAAAAGATGGAAACAGCGACATGTGGGTCAATGGATGAAAAGAAATTGGTGCATACACAATGGAATATTATGCAGTCGATGAAACCCCTCACAAAATGGAGAACCTGAGCAAGACCAGGAGATTGCACAAGGACAGATAGCACATGAAACCACTGTTAGACGAAGTCAACAGAAGGCTTCCCCACTAAAAGAAATATGCATACATACATATACACATATATGTATGAACGCACATATACATATGTATACGTGGGAAAAAACAAAACAAAAAGATTGTCCTTGTTGCTAGACGTCCAGTGTTGCTAGGTGTTGAGGACTGTAGTGTAGAGAACCCTATGGCACAGTTTTACTCTGTCATCCTGAGTCACTGGTTCAAAACCAACAGCCCACAACCACGGGGTACGCAGGTCTCCCCTCATTTTGCCCTCGGTCACTTTCCCCTTTAAGGAATGTTACTCTTCACTACAGAGCCAAAGCCCCGATGCCTCTGGCATCTGCTAGCAAGCCTACAAATGGGTTGTCAATCTTTCCTGGAGCAGAGAGCCTCATTTTTCTCCCGTGGAGTGGCTGGTGGATTTGAACTATTAGTCTTGTGGACAGCAGGCCAATGCTCACCTGACAGGGCCACCAGAGCTTCTTTTCCGTAACAGTAAGACCGACACTCTATGAACGTTTCCAAACAGCCAAACTCTCCCAGCCTCTTTCCTGTGCAAGGAAACGGGCAGCAGGAGCGTGGGCCCCATTCAGCGTACACAGCTCTTTCTTGGAAATGCTTGTTGACGTTTTCTCACCTTCTGCTTGGTCATGTCCAGGAGACCTACAGAGTATCTGTCACAGTTGAGGAAAGCCCGGACGGTGTACAAGGCTTTGTGAAATTGTCTCTCGATATCTGTCAGCTCTTCAAAAACCTTGCTCCCAGACCACAGCAATATCTGAAGAAATGGTGAAAAGGAAATGAAAAAGTTGTGGAAGCACACTAAGCCAGTTAGCTAGAGATTAATAAGAATGATTTCCTAATGTTCTCTAGAGTTTATCTCATTTAATTCTCACAGTAACCCAAGGAGGTAGACAGGATAATGATTCAATGTTTTAAAAAAATTTATCCAAGTATTTCTTTTTTAATTAAATACTGTCATTGGGGGCTCTTATAGCTCATGTCACAATCCATACATTCATCCATTATGTAAAGCACATTTGGGCTGAGCCCCCCCACCCTCCAGTGGCGTAGTGGTTCTGTGCGGGACTGCTGCCCACTGGGTTGGTGGTTCAAATCCAGCAGCAGCTCTCCAGGAGCAAGGCTGGGTCTCCTACTCCCACCAGAGGACAATGATACCAAAATAAATAAATAAATAAAGCACATTTGTACATAAGTTGAATGATTCCTATGTTATAGAGGGAGAAACAGAGGCTCTGAGAGGCAAAGTGATTTCCTTTTATATTGTAGGTCACTTATAAAAATAATAATATCAATGTAAAACCATTGGGGAAAGAGTCTGAATGATAAGCTGAATAATAATAATATCAAATGTTAATTAACCACAAATGCCTCTGCATATTATCTCATGAACTATTGATTATAGTTTTTTGAGGCTGGTACCATCATCACAATCAACTTTCAAATGGAAAGACTTGGCCAAAGCTCACCAATGGATGTGCAAGAAGTCAAATCCACGGAGGTCTGACATGGAGCTGTTTGGCTGTTCTCACTGGAATACAGCTTTGTAAGCATCCACTGCTTCCAGACACAAGGGATGCTGGGTAAGGTTGTCTGGTGGTTTCCTGGTCTCCTTCTCTGTCTTTCCATCTCTGACCACATCAATACTTCCATAGAAAGACATATCTCGTCCATTCCCTTACCTGGCCACGGCGAGTCTCACAGTTGTGCAGGTAACTCAAGTGGAACACCTTCATGATCAAGTTTGCAAAATTGAGATACTTCAAGAGGACCTGAAAATCAGATAGCATGGGAGGAAGTAGATGACAAGAAGAAGAAATTCCTCCTCTAGCTCCTTCTACCTTCTAGTCAGTAGATGTCTGACTATTTTAAAAGCTTCAACCGTAGCAATTTGGACAGAGGTGTCAGAGACTGCAGAAGCACAAACAGATGAATTCTAAGGATGTGAAATGTACAGAACATAGAATGTTGATGTTGATACAATCAAAACCAAACTCGGACTACTCAGCCACTCTTGCACAGGGTAGAACTAGCCCCGTGAATTTCCAGGCCTGTGATTCTTTTGGATTGCGGCCCAATGCAGAACTGCTGCACCAGCCCGGCTCCTGAGGCCGTTGACAGGGATGTATTCACCTTAAAAACACCTGCTGCTGACTGTGTGCAGAGCCTGTGGTAAGTGAAGGAAGCCCCAGGAGCTCAGGGGTGAAAGCACTCAGCCTCTCACTAAAAGGTCAGCGGTTTGGACCCACCCAGTCATTGTCAGGAGAAACCCAGGCCTGTCTGCTCCTGGAAAACAGATCCTGTGGAGCTGTCTGCTCCCCTCTGCCCACCAGGGCCGCGAGGGGTGGCATGCCACCCAATGGCAGTGGGCTTTTGGTGGATGGAACATGATTTGCAGGAGTCCTAGTGGTGCAGTGAATTCAGCATGGGTTGGTCGCAGTAATTTTTGCACTCCACTTCTCTGATTGTCTCGAGTGTCCTGTGAAGTGCACACAATTATCACCCCAATGTTTCACTAAGGAACCAGATTGAGAGAAGTGAACCACCTTGACGAAATGAGCAGCTAACGATTGGCAGTGCTAGGACCCATCCCCCTTCCCCTCCGGACGTGGAAGACCGGTGCATTGAACTAGCACTCTCTCTTCTGGAGAGCCGATCCTGCCTGACAAATGGAGACACGGAGTCCAGTCCAAATACCAAGATCTGGGCGCCTTCACCAGCTGGGGCGAATCACCAGCATGCCCTTCCCGGGGCGGTGTGCAAAGCATCCTTACCTCTTCATCTCTCTGGGTGAAGTGGGGCCCGTCCACTTTATTCACAGCCATGATTATGGCCACCACGTCCTTCCCGTTCATGATGGGGGAAGCCAGGATGTGCTTGGTCTGGTACTCTGTGAGCGTGTCCACGAAGTCACAGAAATGCGGGTCCTGCGGGAAGGCAAAGGTAAGCACGGACGAGCTGATGAGGGATTCGGGCAGCGAAAGGTCCCAGCGCCCTGAGGTCCAGCCACAGTGATATGGGGAGAAGGGGGCGGGGGCGGGGCGGAGAAGGCTTCCATTCTCTAGACCAGGGATTCTCAACCTTCCTAATGCCACGACCCTTCCTCATGGTGACCCCAACCATAAAATTATTTCTGTTGCTGCTTTGTAGCTATCATTTTGCTACTGTTATGAATGATAACGTAAACATCTGATATGCAGAATGTTCTTTTTTTTTTTTTTTAAGCACTCTATTTTAGAAAATGTAGAAACATTTTTGTTTCACGGAAACATCTCAGAGATGGTTTTCTTTTTTTTCTAAATCATTTTATTGGGGGCTCATACAACTCTTATCACACTCCATACATATATTACAGGATGTATTTTCTTTTCTTTTTTGGGGGGGGGCATCACTGCCCTCAGGTGGTGGGAATAGGAGGCCCAACCTTTGCTCCGTGGAGCTGAAATCGAACCTCCATCGCAGTGGGCCGCAGTCCCGCCGCACACAACCACTACGCCACCGGGGCTCAGCCCTACAGGATGTATTTTCATTGTTACAAATTGAACATAATTAAAGCATAGTGATCAATCGTAAAAACAATATGTAATTATATATCATGAAATAGTTGTTTCTAATTACAAATAAATGAAATTTTGTCTTGAAGCATGGTGTGTGAACATCCAGATTAAGTTCCTATGATGATTTACTTGGTTTTATAGTTACCTAGTAATTATAATTCATAAAGCCTAGTTTTATGTTCAGTACTGCTGCTTTCAACACAGCAGCTGCTCTCTACAGTCTGTACATGTGTGACTGGCCCATATAGGTACCAACCCTGTCACATACCTGTGTATATCGCACCAGGTGCTCATGTTTGGGTGTATCTGCATGTGGGCAGACCCGTCTGGAGATGGACAGAGGAGCAGTGTCTCAGTTCCTAAGACCAGCAGAAAGATGTGTTTTCCGATGATCTTAAGTGGCCCCTGTGAAAGGGTCATTTGACCCCTTGGGGAGCCCATAGATTGAGAACCACTGCTCTAGATGATGAAAATGTGAAAACATTTCCTCTGCTCTCATTCAGACCACCTTCAAGATGCCTCATTAAGGGGCTCATCCCTCCTTCGACATCTCTCCATTGAGGAGGAGGAAGGCCAGTCAGAGATGAATGCTGCCCTGGGAGACCCACAAATTCAGTAGCTGTTCCTGTGAGACAAACCAAAACCCATATGTGGACCCGGAGTGAGGGTGCGATTGTGGGTTGGGTGGAGAAGAAGTTACCAAAAAAGAAGAAGAAGAAGCCTTTCCTGACGTGGAGAAAATTAAGTCCAGACTAGAAATCTGGGCACGCTAAGGAGGAGTCTTCACAATCTGGACCGCACACGGGGCTGACCTGCACCATGTTGCATTAATCCTCCCTCTGTCTGGCACAAGAGATAGATCCCTCTTTACAGGAGAAACCCAGACCCAAGGAGCTTCACAATCCTGTCTAAAACAGGAACTCCAGACCCTGCCTGCGCTTTGCAGCCTCTCAAGGAAGATTGGAGAAGGCTTGACCTGGGTGGCCCAGAGGTGTGACCTGGTAGGCCTTTTGTACAATCCGATTACAGCACCAGGGGCCTTGGTGGTGTCAGGATTAAATGTTGGGCTGCAATCTTCAAGGTCAGCAGTTCAAAACCACCAGCTGCTTTTCGGGAGAAAGATGAGGCTTTGCACTCCTAGAAAGAGTTGCAGTCTCAGAAACTCACAGGGCAGTTCTACCCTCTCCTACAGGGTCGTTCGTGATGGGCAGTATTTTTTAGTGAGTTACAGTACTCCACAGTGGGTGAAGACGCACGCCCCATGCTGAATGCTGAGCATGCTGGGGTGACAGAGACTCAGCCTGCCCCCAGAAGAGTCAGTCATAGGAGTGCAGGCGGTCGGCATGTGGCAACCTCCTCCACCCCAACTCACAAAGCAGGCTGGGGGGCAAGCTGCTGCCACACCACTCCTATGGCTCCAATGAAGAAACAGAGCCTTGTTGTCTTCGTTTCAGAAGAATCCACTTCTCTGTTCCCTGTGAGGTTTCTCAATGGTCAACATTGCTTGGGACTCCAGCCAGTCCTGACATGCGCAGTTCACCCTGTTGTGAGTCTGGAAATTTATTCACAGAGCTGGCTTGCTGGATTTCTCTAGAAGTCAGCCAGCAGGATCTCCTGGGATTTGGGGATCCAGGGTGGGATACTCCATAGGTATGCGTTTCTTCTGCTGATGGGGGATTGAACAAACAGGCCACAGCTCGCTGTCAAAGAGGCTTTAAACCAGGTGAAGGGTAAAGGAATTAGGAGCCGCCTGCAGTGCTTGAATTAGCATTTGAGGATTAAGCTAAATCCCTAAGCAGGCATTAGCCAAGGAGAGGTTTCTATGTCATTCTCAAGGATACTTACTGAGGAGTCCTAAAGGAAGGCCTGGGTGGGGCTGTTTCAGATCCATTTCATAAAAGCAGATCAGTTGTGCAATATTCACCTTCATCCAGAACACCCAGGCCTCCCAGAGGCTGTTTCTAAAGTCGCCAAAATTCTCTTTCTCACGGACTTCCTGGTCTCAGAACACTCTTACAGGCACGCCAAGTCCTACCGACCATGCCCTCCAGCTACCAACTGAATTGTGCAATCATTGTCCCCCTCAGCTTGCAGCACAGTGTCCACACACACAAAGCCCATGCCATTGAACCCTAGATTCCCTGCAGCAGGGAGGGTTTGGGATGCCACGGAGCTCAACTGGTTTATTTCGAAGCCCAGGGACCCGAGCTGCAGCTAGAGGAAGTCCCACATCACTCACTGACTCCGTCAGCATTGGCAGGGTGTCGTCTATAGTCTGGGGACCTCTCCAGACCCCTGGACTACTGCAGGGAACAGAGGGGAACAACTGCGCCCTGCTGAAGCATCCATTCTAATGGGCCGACAACCAACACCAGAAAACAGCTCTCTGCCCTCGAGTGGATGCTGTTGACTCCTGGCCACCCCAGAGGATGGGGAAGAACTGCCCCGGGGGGTCAGGGGCTGGAACTCTTCACCAGAGTAGAAGGCCCTGTCTTTCTCCGAGGAGCAGCCAGCCCAACGAGCAAGCCCTTTGTCACCAGAACTCCTCAGATCACTCGGCTCTCAGCGTGGAGGGCTTGGAAGGAACCCACAGGGTAACGCTATTGCCAAGTTCCATTGTTACTCCATCATAAAACTTACTCGTGGGTGAGTAATTATGAGCTACTAGACCCAGTGCTGGACAACTTACCTATATTATCTCACGAACCCTCATATCTGCCTCGCCATCGGAACGGTCAGCTTCCTGATGCACAGATAGCTCACTGCTGATAAGGTAGCGCAGTCACTCTCTTTCTTCAGTCACTCATTGAGTGACCGGCCGAGCCACTCATTCATTTATATTTATTGAACCTTGCCTCTCTGCCAGGCACTGGAATCGCTAGACTGGTCAGAAGAGCTGGCCTCCACTGGGCGCGCACAGTACAACAACAGAGGCGCCGTGTGAGGCACAGCTCCACATTTCAGACAGTCACGTGGAGCAGTCCCTCTGGGGCTGAGGGCTCAGGGTACTCTGGGGTCCCCAGAAAGGAGGGAACAGGAAATAGCTGAAGGACCACCAATACATTATGAGTAGTTGAAAACAAACCTTCATGGGCCTCAGTTTCCTCCTTTCGTAATCTCTGTGTTGGACCATGTCCGCCTTGAGATTTTTTTGGGAGGGGGGGTGTTCTAGCATGCTGGATCTCAGGCCTCATGGAAACAAACAAAGCACGGAGGCAGAGTCTCTGGCAACGACAGTCTTCTCGGGTTCAGTCTTCAGAAAGGGGACCTCCAGAGGAAGGGCCCTCACGGGGGCCGCCACTCCGCAAGCTCATGGCACTCTGCCCTCAGCCCTGGTGGCGCACTCCTG
Source organism: Nesogale talazaci (assembly GCA_004026705.1). Classification (NCBI taxonomy): domain Eukaryota; kingdom Metazoa; phylum Chordata; class Mammalia; order Afrosoricida; family Tenrecidae; genus Nesogale; species Nesogale talazaci. The sequence continues at coordinate 87,672 of PVJH01005230.1, read as the reverse complement.
CTAGGCGCACGGGTGCAGAAGGGATGCACCAACAAGGAGCTGTCAACTAAAGAGTAGGCTTGCCAGGCTTAGGACATAGAAAGCATCGTCTGTTCAGTGAGATTTGAGTTTCAGAGAAGCAGAGTAATGATTTCTAAATAGTAAGCATGTCCCACATATTGCAAGGGGCAGACACACTGCTCTTATACTGAAGCATCACACGATGTGTACCTGCAAGTCAAACTTACCTGGACATTGGGGATTTCACCTGGTAGCCCTACCAGTAGGTTTTCCCCAAGAGATCCCAAAGCTGAATAAGCATGCCCTAGGAGTTGGGCCCCGGAAAGCCTCCGTGTTCACAGTTTCCCATCCTTAAGTGCACCCATAGTAGCCTTTCTCAGATTTATTTTTGAAAGTGCCGGAGGCTGCAAACAGAGTCTATGTACCGGTTGGGGGTCCAGGTTCGGGCTGCCCACTTCCCTCCTGCAGTCACCATCCCCCGGTCGCAGATGGGTGCACAAGCTGCGTCCTGCCCAGCATCTCGAGGGAATGACGCTTTCTCCAACGGAACCAGGAGAGAAGCAAACTCGCGCCAGTGCCGAGGACACGAGGCTGGACCCAGAGCCGAGAGTCCCCAGGCTGCTCTTGAACACAGAGGGTTGGTTGGACAGGAAGCAGTAGGCCAGTCCTTGGTTCAAGGACTCAGGAAACCATCAGGCCTAGATCTGCTAAAATCCAATGTTCTTCCTGATTTCTCCTGGCCTTTCCACCAGGGTCCGCAAGGCCCTCAGCCCTTCTATTCTGTGTGTTCCCGTGAAGAATGGAATCTACAGAGAGAGCTCCAGGAAGAGAAGCCGGATCAGCTCTGAGTCCCCCACCGCTGGGGCACAGCCTCTATTGTGGAGAACACAGAACGGCCCTGAGGGTCCCAGGGAACAGGCGTGGAAGGAACGGTACTCAAGGAGAAACCACTCTCTCACTTCATCCTTACAACGAGACAGGGAGTTCCATGCTAGCACCCCCACTTCACAAACTGCAAAAGGAGCCCGGCCAGCTGAATAGCCTGACAAGGCTGTATTCTTTTTTCCCTAATCATTTTATTCGGGGCTCATATAGCTCTAGCCACAATCTATACATATGTACTTTGCGTCAATATCTGCATCTTTTTTTGGGGGGGGAGGGGCAGTAAAGGCTGCATTCATAAGAACTGTCAAGAGGCGTGAGAGCCAAGATGCACGCTCAGACCTGCTTCTCAAAGGGCATGCTTTTGCAACCACACCTCACCCAGTGCTGCAAGATCCACCATGCTGGGGGCGCTGGGGTCCCAACCCCCGCCTGGCTCCCTGGCAACAAAGACCTGGGACGTGCTCCCATGAAGATTCCAGCCAGGGAGCCCCCTGGGGCTGTTCTCCGAGGTCACTGGCTCACTGGGAGTCAGCAGCGGTCCCAGACAGGCCTTGTGGGATGACACAGGCCAGCCCTGGGCAGCTAACAGAGACGTAGGCAGTTTGAGCTCCCCCCAGCTCTGAGAGATAAAGACCCAGCGATCTGTTCCCAAGAGGATGACAGCCTACAGAAAAGCCCCCAGGGCTGACCTCCCCTGTCCCCTGGAGACACTGTGTGTCAGAATGGACTTCCTGGCGCCTGCTGGAACAACCATGGCTCCAGGCCCTCGCTTTCCTGCTTCAGGAGGAAGTACAGGGCAGCGGAAGGGTCAAGGGCCAGAACTCTAATCGGTCGTCTTCCCCTTCCTATCCCTGTGACCGCGGCCAAGCCCTTTCTGGGTTTCAGTTTCACTGTCTGGAAAACAGGACCGATGACGACGACTGTGGGGGTGGGGCAAGCAGCTTGTGCTTGACTACTCGTCAGAGGTGGGCCATTTAAGTCCAGCCGGCGGTACCTCGGGAGAAAGAGCGGGCAATCTGCTTCTGAGAAATCAGCGTGGAAAACCCCCAGGAGCAGCAGTTCTCAATCTGGGGGTCGAATGACCTTTTCACAGGGGTTGCCCGGTTCATAACCGTAGCAAAATGACAGTGATGAAGTAGCAACGAAAATAGTTTTGTGGTTGGGGGGTCACCACCACGTGGGGAACTGTATTCAAGGATTGTGGCATTGGAAAGGAGGAGAACCCCTGGTCTAGAGGGATGTTCTACTCTGAGAAGCTTGGGGTACCATGAGCCAGAATAGGCACACTGTTGCCAACATCCCTGCTGCTGCCATCCTGCAAAAATGCCAGGTTCATGAAACACCGAGACAGCCCGCGGAACTGTTCCAGATGCGAGGACGCTGAAGGCGTGGTACCCTCATGGACATGTTTGAGACGATGGGCCCAAACCAGAGATAAGCGGCGTATGAGATGCAGGGCTGTGTCTGTGCTTGGTAAGGCGGAGGCTCATTGGACAAAAGGAAGACCCTCGCGGAGAAGGGTTGGCACAAGAGCAGCAACAGCGACCCTGAGCATAGGGGGAATTGTGACGTTGACATAGGAAGGTGGAGTGTGTCCTTCTGTGGTGGACGAAATTCCTAGGAGTCAGCACCAACGACAGGTCGCTAACGACCACCACCGAGGTGTGCCTGGGCCACATCTCTCGGGACGGGCACAAGGATGACTCATAACATTGAGGATAGGAAAGACTAGGCAGAACTTTAAATGAAAGCACCCCCATCATCCTGAGCCCAGACTCGGGGACAGCAGCTCCCTACCCTACTTGGTCCCCCAGCACCACGTAGACGTGCCTTTAAAAGTCAAGAAAATACCTCTGCGGTGTTGGGGACGTTGACGATCTTCTTGGACTGTGCCACATGGCCCACTACACCCATGTCCAGAGGGAAGACAATCTCCGAGTCGGGGCCTACCAGGCACTCCTCCAGGACCGCGTCCTTGTGCACGTTGAAAAGTCTGGTGGCCAGCTCCGGGACGCCGTTCCGGGTCCTGTACATGAACAGGCTCATGCGGTCTGCCTGGAGGAGAAAGCAAAGCTTCTTCAGGACATTGAAGACCGACTTATCAGTCTGCAAATTCTCCTGGAAATCCCGCAGGAGGTCGAAGATGAGCTCACTCTCTTCCACGCTGCTCAGGGAGCGATAGGTGCTCAAGTCCACAGCTGCCTCCTTGGCCCCGAGGAGCTCTGAGATGACCTTGCCCCGGTAATGGAGGTTGTAATATTGCTTGGCAAAGCCAACATTGGAGTCCAGGAACTTCTCTACTTCTTCCTCGGTCACTTCCCCCATGGCTGGGATTTCAACTGGCCACTTGTGTGGAGGGGCTGAGACCGGCAGTTCTGGGATCTGCAGCCAGTCAAGTCAGAACAGAAGGCACTCCGTCCAGTCTGACGAGGTCTTTGCAAATCTCATGGAGAGGGCCGTAGAAGAGAGGGGGTCAGTCTGGGGGATTAAGTCATTAATATTTCCCATGAGCCAGGATTATGAGGATCGGGGCATTCCAGATACTGCTGGGCCTCAGCTGGGGTTGGATGAGAGTTCTCTTCTTCACCTCGATCTACTGACAGCGGAGACAAAGGGGGGCTAGCCCACTCAAAAAGGCGAGACCTCCAAGAATCGAACATTCAATATTTAGGAAATTTGTTTGTCTTTTCTTGGAGATGTAAAAACCCCATGCTTGCATTTCTCCATGGCGAGGATGGTGGGAGCTGGGATGTGACAACTTCTCTCTCTGCCACATGGGTGGTCAGTTTGCACATTTAATCACATGACCGGCTTCTCTCAAACCTGCCCTCTGGAGCAAGATTCCCCAATTTCTGCTTTCATGTCTTTCCCAGCGTTAGAGTTCACCAATGCTCTAATTTTAGAAATCTAAGTACTCTCTTAAGACACCTCTTTCATAGTTTTTCTTTTATTAAAAAAGCAATGTGTATCTACTGTTGGAAATATACACTAAAACAACAGTTAAAACCAACCCCATGACCCTATGTCTTAGTTACCTAGGGCTGCTGTAAAAAAAATAACCAAAAGCCAAGTGGTTCGCTCCACAAACACCCAGGCATTCACAGGTCAGGAGGCTAGAAGTCTCTGCGATGGCCTTGGTGGAAAGACCTTGTCTATGCCCAACACCTCCTTTCAGATATTTTCATGTGTCTTAGCATCAGTATCCCCCAACCCCACCAATTTGAGTGAAAGTTTACAGAGCAAATTAGTTTACCATGCAACAATGTGTGTGTGTGTGTGTGTGTGTGAGAGAGAGAGAGAGAGAGAGAATTTTCTCAATACAACAGTACTCCTGCTGAATTTTTCGTTCTGTTTCCATTCGTCTTTTCGCTGCCTTTTGAGTTTCATTTTTTGGGGGGTTTTCTTTTTTCTTTTGGGGGGTAGTGTTCCTCTCTTGGTCCCACATGGTAAGCTGTTCTGACGATTATGTTTTTCAGTGGAATTATTGCTCACTTTATAAGTCTGTCTTTCGTTAGATGACAGTCAATTCTCAGACCGGGGGCGGGGCGGGGGGGCGCTTTTCAGGGAGAGTTTGAGAGGTGTTTAAGGCCCATAGTCTTGGGGTTTGGACTCAATCTTCTTCTGGGTCTGGGAGATTCTCAGCACTGGTACCCTGGATCCAGAGGTTTCATTCCAGTATGTCTCCTCTTTCTTGGTGATAGTAAGTTCCACCTTCTGTGCTAGATTTCCTTTCCTCTGACCTCTTGTAGGATAAGAGGTGATGAGGGCCACACCCAATGGTGAGTCCTCAGCCTGGATTAGGACTGGGGCCTGAATGTGGCATCTCACCCTCATCCCCTTACAATCAAATGGTTGTTCCCATTAGACCACCTCACTGGAGAATGATCACACCATTATAGGACTGCTGCTAAATAACTGGGATCATGATCACACATACTCTGGGGGGACACAATTTGATCCATGACACCCACTACTAGGAGGTGACCTCTCGTTAACATTTTCGTATCTATCCTTGCTACAGAGGCTTAAAAACCCACTTCCTTAGGACCTTGGGGCTTTCTCTCAGTTCTCTCATGAGTGTTTTTCTGGCTGCAGCCTGGGCTTTGAGGGTTTAGTTGATGACGAAGGCACACAATCTAATAGCTGCTGTTCACACACAGTGAATCTGGAAACACCAGCATTTTCCTGAAAGCACCTCTCCAGCACAGTTGGAGGAGGTGACTTCAGTTTCCGTCAATACATCTGATAGAATCTCTACAGGGTTAAAATGGTGGTTGCTAGGACCTTGAACCTTGTAAAAGAACTTTGTTGGAAAGAAGGTTCCTACCTCTTTGATAGCGGAGTGTAATAAATTCTTGGAGTTTTGTACCCAGTCAGCACAGAGGCAGTGCCTGCAGCTGATCTGAGCTTCTCAGAATGACCCTACCACTAAAGGTGAACCCAACTCCCTCTTGTCCCAAATGCTCTTCCCTGCTTCTCTGCCTGCTGGCTGGCTTACAACCTCCAGACTCCAGTTTACACCAGGCATCCAAGGTATTTCATCCCAGCCAACCCCCAACACTCTCTCCTCTGCTCCAGATCTACCCAACGGGCCAGCCCACGGCCAGCAGACTTTCATTTGTTTGGTCTTTGGTTTGCTTGTCCATTGTTGGGATACGGGATATGTAGGTGATGATTTTGTAGTATTGTAAGTAATGCTGCCAGGAACAGCTACAAATATTTTAGTGAAAATGCCTAGACATGAAATCCCAGAATTTGGTCTAAATCTCTCTTCTCCTCCCCCTCCTCCTCCTCCTCCTTTATTTTTCACAATTCTATAGACACTAAGTTCTGATGTCTTCCATTGTCTCTGGTTTCTCGATCTTTCCCTACCTGAATTTTCCCATTCAGTTCCAATGCCATTACCTTTGTAGATTTCTTCTTTGCTGCCCTAACTAGAATCTTTTCCTACCTGAAACCAGCAAATGATTGATTTTCCTCCACTGTAGTGAAGTATATACATTCTATGTCACTGTAAGGTAAGTGTCCGATTGCTAACCAAAAGATCAGAGGTTCAAAGCCACCAGTCACTCCATGGGAAAAAGGTGAGACTGTCTGATCCCATAAAGAGACGCAGCTTTGGAAATCCTACATAGCATTGGTTTTCAACCTTCCTAATGCTGTGACCCTTTAATACAGTTTCTCGCGGTGTGGTGACCCCCCTCCCAACCATAAAATTATTTCTGTTGCTACTTCATAACTGTCATTTTGCTACTGCTATGAATCAAAATGTAAATATCTGATATGCAGGTTGTATGTTCACTCTTACAAACTGAACATAGTTAAAGCACAGTGATTAATCACAAAAACAAATATACAATTATATATTGTGAAATATTTATTTCTAAATACAAATAAGTGAAATTTTGTCTTGAAGCATGGTGTAGCATGGATAACAGTCTTAATATAATTACAGTAAACTACATTGCCACACTCTGCAACTGTAAAAAGCCAACAGCAAAACCTCAGAAATATGTTTTCTGATGGTCTTTAGGGAACCCTTGTGAAAGTGTCATTCTGCCCCCAAAGGGGTCGAGACCCAGGGGTTAAGAACTGCTGCTACATAGTTATGATTACGTGGCGATGGCAGTGGGAGGTCGATCATGTTCTAGTACTTATTTTTTATGATAATTTCTCAAATGAAAATTTTTTGAGATTAGTAGGTAAATATTATCCATTTTTGGATGACCCGTAAAGAGCCCAGTCTAGGTGCTTTTCCTCAGAATACCAATCAGAATATCTTATCGGTCAGCCTACAGAAGATAAGCTTGTTGAAAAACTTCATTCTTAATTGTTAGAGAGGAACAATCAAACGGCTCTGTGCAATGAGTCACCTCCTTCCAGACCTCTTGTGCTTTCTGATGTTGGTGGGAGAAATCCAGGAAGTGTAATTTAAAAAGGGAAGACTCTTCCTTCCTTTGGAGACAATGGGGGAAGGGATGGGCTTCCACCAGGTTTGGAGAGATGTTTTCTGACCCATAATGGACCATAGGACAGAGCAGAATTGGCCCCTTCGGCTTCTGACACTTTAAATCTTGACAGGAGTAGATAGATAGCCTCATCTTCTCTCCAAGGAGCTGCTAATGGATTCAAACTGCCGACTTGGGGGTTAGCAGCGGAAGAGCCCATTTAGCAAACTGGTTGTGTTGAATGGATTCCAACTTACAGAGGCCCCAGAGGACAGGGTGGGATTGCCCTGTGGGTTTCTGAGACTGTAACTTGACAGGAGTAGAATGTCTCGTCTTGCACAGGCCCTAAGGAGGCTGTGGCAACCTTCCCAGAGGAACAAGGAACTGACTTAGGAGGGAGGGGGAGAGAATGGAGAAGCGAGAGTGGGCTTAGGAACCATCGTGGATGACCTGCTTGCGGACTGGGAGGGAAGCCGGGGGGCAAGAAGGTCTGTGAGTTTGGGTGACATTTGTGTGTCACGGGGCCTGTAAGACAGCCAGCAGAGAGTGGCCCCTTCAGGACACTCCACTAAACTTGAATGCTTATTACATGCCTTGTGGCAGGCCTGGCCCTCCTGGTTCACCAAACCCCGAGGCCTCTGCAACCAGAGAAGGAAAGGGAGTTTCCCACGCTTCCTCCCTTGTACTTGGAACTCTCCTTAACAGCCTTGCTGGTCTCCACCCTCCGGTCATATTTACCTTGGCTCACTCTCTTTATTTCATTCGCTTTCACCCTTGACCTAGAGTGGATATCAAGTCCTAGTCTCCGGTTACTTGCTGCTTTAGTGACTTTTTCAGGTAGTTGGGTTTCCTGTTGCTTGGCCAGTCTGTGAAGAGCTTCGTTTTACTTCGTGGGTCTCGAACCCAGGGGCCATGGAAACGTGTGTCCTGTGTGCAATTGGACCTTAGGTGCATTTTTCTGAAGCTCAGATACCAAAAAAGATCTATAACTCAAAAAAGAAGAAGAAGAAGAAGAAGAAGTTAGGAGTCCGTGAGTAATCCTGAAAAGTCAGGTAAAATCAAGTTCTAAATAGAAGAAAGGTAAGAGACAGGAAGCCACACCTGGGCTTTGGGACCAGACGGGTCTTACTGCAGAATGGAGGAGGAGACTTTGTTTCCACACCAGCCCAAGGTCGACTGCACAAGGGCTAGGTCAGACATGACTCCAGGCTCCATCTTTCTTTACTCTTTTCTGATACCGACCATTCCTTCCCAGACACCCTATTTTTCTCCTGGGTTCCATCACCCCTGCGGTGGCCTCATAGCCAAGGATGGGGGCTTATTGGGGAAGTTCACAAAATTCCACAAGCCAGGGTCAGAAAACATTGATACAGTCATTGGTCCACAGGAATACCTCTCTCTAGGCAGCAGCCAGCCAAGTTTCTCTCACCAGCTTCCAGCCTTTCAGCCACTTGGACACTTCGCCTCTGCCTCTATGGGCCCCAAAGCCTGCCTACTGCATCAGTTCACTGTGTCAGTCTCAGGTGTGAAGCCTCTCTGCTCCGCCTCCATGGGATCCCGCAGCCCTGTCCCATGGTCTCTGTGGGCTCTGGTCTTGGCTTCTGCCACTTTGACACTTTCTGTGTCAGTCGATGCTCTTTTACCACCTGATCTTGTTTGATGGACTTGACTTCCATGGTGACTGCCCCAGAATTTATTTAACCTTCTTCCAACCACAGGAACCCCAGTGGCGGAGTTACACACTGTTCTGTCAACTGCAAGGTCAGTAACTTGAAACCACCGGCTGCCCCACAAGAGAAAGCTGAGGTCGTCCACTCTTGTAAAGACAGTCTCAGAACCCCGAGGGCTGGTCTATTCTTTCCTATAGGAGCTCGTGAGTCTGAATCAACTGAATGACTGTGGGCTTGGTTTTAGAGTTTACTTTCCATTATCGGTTATTTAGGTCGTTTCTTGACATTTCCCCTTTGTTCTTCTCGATGAACACTTCTGTAGTTATCCCTTTTCTCACTGGCCTGGTTATTTTCTAATCTTGATCAAGAGAGAACAAAGTCCTTACGAATCTTTCAGGATATTGTCTTGGCTGTCACAAAAGAGTGAGAGTAAAGTAAGGATGGCGGGCAGAGTGGCTCCTTTCCTGCAAAGATTCCGTTCCCGGTGGGTGAGCATCTCCCCCAGCTCCTTACAGCTCTGACAGAACCATCCTGGATGCTGGAGCTTGGGGTCATCCGGAAACCTCAGACCCAGATCACTTTCTGTTCCCAAATATTTTTAGCAAGAATGGTTTGTACTCCTTACCGGGCTAGAAGAGTCACATTTCTTTTCTTTTTCCAAACCAAATGATGTGTGTTCCAAACCTCCATCCGACGCATCTACAGGACAGTCAATCTAGTAATCACCCAGACCTCAGTCTGACCCAGGATCCTGTGATGGCTTACATCAGGACAAGGAAATGACCCCTGTCCTCTGAGCCCCACTGCTACTACCAATATGTCCCTCATCCAAGCTGGTCCCCAAAGGTCAGAGGTTCTTCCACCTCTGACCTCCGGGCTCCAGCCCCCTGGGGGCACCTTTCTAGGGAAGAAATCAGGTCTTTTCTACGCAAACCAGTTGCCATTGAGTTGATTTTGACTCAGGGCCGCCTCACATGACTGAAAGTAGAATTGTGTTTGATAGGATCTTCAACAACTCTTCTTTATGGAAGGAAATGGCCAGACACCTGTGGGTAGCTTCCCACCTCCAACCTTGGGGCTAGCAGAAGAGGACTATCACCATCAACACCTGGAGAATCCTGGAAGGACCCGTGATCTTCTCATTCTTGGAGGGGGGAGGGGCATGAACAAATCTCTTCCTCACCTGGACCACTTGGTCCCCATCCTTTATGAATAAGGCCCTAGAGTTTCCTCCCAAGGTCAAGGAGGAGGCATCTGTGCCTGAGCCTGAGAGTGCCTGCTATCTGCCTGCCGGCGGCACCATCCTCCTGAGCAACCAACCCCACCCCCCACCCCCCACCGGCTAAGAAGTAGGTGGGAGAGGGGAGAGGAAATATACTTAGCATCGATCAGAGAACTGTCTGTGATGTCACATGAACAGAAACAGTTAAATGCCAACCACTGCTTACAGACAGTGGACGGCTCTGCAGCCGCTGTGGTCAGCTTTGGCCGCAGCATTATCTCCCCTCCGCTGGGTTCTTCTTCGACAATGTGACTTTGAGACATGGGGTGGGTGTCCTCTCTCTCCCTCTTTCTGAAACCAGGCAGGCTTTTATGGAAGTCTCAGCGCACAGAGTGCAATGGCCATGAAGCTGTGTGGCTTTGGAGGACCGATGAGCAAAGGCTACATGCGTCTGACGGGCTGATGAGAACTCTGGCCCTGGCAGGCACTAGCAGACTGGCTACTGGCCCGAGGCTGCCCTCGTGGGAGGGCACTAGCCCACTGAGAGAGACACAAGGAAAGGCCTTGAGAAGGAGAGAGAGATACGGCCAACAGCGTTCAGCTGTCCCAGGTGTCCTAGCTGCATCAACTGTCTGAGTGTGGCTGTCAGAGAGACCTTGAGGTCAAGCTCGTACCAGATCCCTCACCCACAGAAATATGGTTATTACAGTTCCAAGTTACTTAGTTTCAGAGTGATTTGTTGTGCAGTCATAGCGCTAGGTTTCTAAAGGCTTGTGGACAAATTCCGTTATCTTTTAATTCCATTTTTTCATGACCTTTTGGAAGAGCCCTCAGAACTTTAGCTCCTTACCCATGGTTTTGAAGGTGTCTTTGAGGTATAATACTACTTTATATAATACTTTGAGGTATAATACTACTTTAAAAAATTTTGGGGGGCTGAGCCCCGGTGGCGTAGTGGTTGTGCGCGGGACTGCGGACCACTGGGATGGAGGTTCAATTCCGGCTCCCAGGTGCAAATGCTGGGCCTCCTACTCCCACCACCTGAGGGCAGTGATGCCAAAAATATTTTTTTTCATAACTGTATTTAATAAGATCCTCTGGTAATGTGTGTTTGTATATTCATAGAACAAGTGGTTTGCCAACCCGAGATACACTAGGATCTCCATGTTGGGACTTTGAAAAAAATCCGTACCTGAACCTAGCTTATACGAGTTAAATCTGCCTATCTGGTGTCTTTGAAAAGTTTCCCAGGAGATTCTAAGGTGTGGTCAGAATTGAAATGGCATAGAATAACGGAGCCCTGGTGGTGGGCTTGGGCTGGGGCTTGGGCTGCTAGCTACAAGGTCAGCAGTTCAAATCCTCTAGTCGGTCCATGGGAGGAAAATGAAATTGTCTGCTCCAGGATGGATTTATAGTCTCAGCAACCCTGTGTAAGGGCACGGTGGTAAAGTGGCCCGCTAACCTCAGGTCAGCAGTTTAAACCCACTACTGTCTCCTGGCGGGGGTAGATGAAATGTGCTACTTCCACAACAGTTCACAGCCTTGGAAACTCCGAGTGGCAGTGCTCATCTATCCGGTCACTAGGAGTAAGAAGCGACTGGATGGCAGTGATGTCAGCATCCACCAGTGGCGATGGGTTTAGGTGGTGCTAGAGAAGAAACCTGGTTGGCCACCCAGAGAACTGGTTCCACGTTTGTCCCCAGGGAGGTACCGGGGTTAAGATTTACTTTTCACCCTGACCTCTGTGATTTTTCTGGATTATTTACTCACTTGGCAGTGGTTCACATTGATGTCATCTGTTGGCTCCTGATCTTGTAACTACCACCAAATGATTGATCGGAGCTGTGCAAAGACTATGGCCCACAAGAGGGATTGGCTAATTTGCTAAGAATAATACAAAGAGGGTATCAGGGCATCATATGGATCGGTCAGTTTTGCCATCCTTCGAGGCTGACTGTAAGCCGTCCCACCGGCAGAAATGGAGGAGCTCGCAATCACAAGGAGGACAATCCACAAGCAGAGCACATCTTTGGACCTGGGATCCTGGCCCTGCAAACTCCCTTGACTCAGGAGAGCACATAACACTGTAGACAGAGAGGGGTGGCAAGGATCAGTGGCAGACAAAAAGCGAACCCAACGCCAGCAGGACCCAGGACCTTGGTGGGTGGGTCGCTCGCTCTGAGAGTGAATGAGCTGGACGCATTCAGGCGGACGCTGGCTGACAGGGGGGTGCCTCTGGTCACTCGTGTCAGAGCAAAAGAGTTTCACTAGCTCCTGCTTTGAAATCCCCCCTGCTGTGTGGTAGAGGAGCCTCAGTTTCCTCCTGTGTAACATAAAACGTAGAATAAAACAGATGAAATAGGGAAAAGAAAATGACAGCCATTACTAAAGTCAACTTCTGTTGTCTATGGAAACTCTGTTTGTTGTATTGAGGTGGCTTGCATGTTTCTAAGATGCTGGAAGGTATGCCACCTGGTACATCTATTAGCAGCAGGGCCTCCCTCCCAGGATGGACAGGTTTTGTCCAGCTTCCAAAGAAAGACGGGAATGGGAAGAAAGGCCTGATGATCTACTTTTGAGAATTAGCCGGCCCCTGAAAACCGTGTGGATCATACCAAACGTGCTTGTTTGGGGCGCTTCATCAAAAGGGATCAAGCACTGGAGAAGGAGGCAGTCAGGGCCTGGGAGTCCCTTGGTGGACTGGCTGGCACAACAACCCACTGTCACCGAGTCCCTCTCAACTTTGTGGCCCTATAAAACCGAGCAGACCTGCCCTGGTGGGGTTCCCAGACTACCGGAAGCAGCCAAGCCTCCCCTCCCTGGTGCTTGAACTGTCGCCCTTGCAGCCCAGCACAGGAACCCACAATGCCACAGGCCTCCCTCGGGCCTTGTAGTGCAGCAGCTTTTCCTCCGTCACAGGGGGCTGTTGCAGAAGCGTAGACGCTCAGATTCCTGCTATAACTGTGACCGTTGGAAACTCTGACCCTGGTGGACACCAGCGACTGCGAGGTCCGCTCTAAGCGGCAAGTGAGTTTCCTAAATGGTCGTGGAGAAAGAAGTTCATCCTCTTCCACCCTTCTCTCGTGGGCCGTGCAGGCAGAAAATAGCACAAGGGACAAAGGATGAATGCATACTCAGTATCAGACGATTAAATCAGGATGCCAGAAAATGTGAGTGGGCAGTTAACTTTAGACAGAGGGCATTCGGGTTGAGGCTTGAGGGGTCAGAAGAAACTTCCAGGTTGCTCCCCTGGGACTCTGGCCCCAAAGGAACCAGGCCCAGCTCGACTGGTGAGGAGGTTGGTAAGGTGGAGAGCAAGCCGTGAGGAAGGGAGGGATGGATACTGAGGAGGAGGGCGATGCCGGGGCTCAGCCGTAGAACCTTGAGGGGATAAGGCAAGGTTTGATGTCATCAGTAACTGCTAGGGAAATTCACCGAGGGTTTTCCATTTAGGAGTGGGGTGCTATTTTATAGTTACATTTAAAAGAGAGTCTTCTGTGTGGCTCTTTGTTAGAGACTTGACTTAGAACTCGGGGACAGGAACCTCTAACGTTCCAGCTGACCTTTATCCATTCAAAGTTGCAATTTCCCCATCGATAAAAAGGGGAGTTCGGGTGGCGCTGTTGCCAAGTAGAGGGCTGCCAAATGCACGGCGGAGGGCTCCTCCGATAAAGGACACGCTGTCCTTATAGCGTTGACTCCCCGCGGAGGGACCGATTTCTTCAAGAGGGGGTGGACGGGGTCGGGATCGGTGGAAAGAACGACGAAGCCCCGCACAGACGCAGAGCACTTTGGACCGCTCTCGGGCGAGCGCTCCGCTTCCGCCTCTCTCCCGCCGCCCGCACGGTCTCGGGGATAGAGCCCGGGACCAGGAACCCGTCTGCAGCGCGGAGGTTCCTCCCCGCCTGCAGCCGTCTCAAGACGGGCTCGCGTGGCCCCTTCTTTCCAGGGCAGCCAATCGCACGGAGGGAACCGTCAGGGGGCGGCACCCTCGCTGGCCCCCGTCATTGGCTGGCTGTCGCGTCGCTCGCCCGGGGACCACGTGACGTCAAGGCCGCGGGCGTTAGCGCCGGGCCAGCCCCGCCCCCGCCAGCACGCCGCGGCCCGCCTCTCCGCGCCAGCCCGATCCCGCCGCCTCCGTGGGCCGGGCGATGGGCGGGGAAGGGGCCGGGCCGTTAAAGGGAAGCCGGCCAGGGGCTCTCTCAGCCCGCGCCGCCTTGTCCCCTCGGTCCGGTGGCGGCGGAGGACGGTGCAGCGTGGCCTGGTCGCGCGGGGCGGCCCAGACGGGAGAGGTGAGACGAGGGGAGCAGGGGCGGGCCGGCTCGCGCGCTCTGCGGGCGCCCGCGGGTCATCCTGGCCACTCGGGCGGCGGCGTCGAGGGAGCAAAAGCAGCCCAGCCGCTCGGAGCGGTGCGCGCGCGCCGCGTCACCCTGGGGTGAAAGCCGCAGCCCCCTTGGGGGCCGGGTATTCTCCACCCTGCTCCCGGGGCTGAGCGCTGCCCGAGGGCTCCGCACCCCACCCGGCAAGCGCAGGCGGGAGTTCTGGTTGGACCGCCTGCCACCCAGCTCTCCAGGCGTCAGGCGGACCGCGGGGAGACTCAAGCCACCCACCCCTTAGGGGCAGTGGGCAAACAGGCCTGGAGCAGAGAGGGGGTGGTGGTGGTTTGGGGTATTCTGGGGGAGGTGGGCTCATTTGGAAAAGGGTAACCGTGAGGGTTGCAGAACGTTGAGACTGCCATCGAGGTCTCTGAACCACCCGTGTAGGAATTGGTGAATGGCTGTGTGTTTTGTTGGGTGTGCGTTTGCCTCGATTTCTAAAAGCACACACCCGGGGGTTAAGTACAAAATCGGAACCTGTGCCTTCTCCAGACTCAAATTGCTCAAGTTGGGAGTCTTCACTGGAGACGTGGAGGCGGAGGACTGTGGCACCAATCAAAATTTTACACAAGTCGTTTGCTGAACCGGGACTTGTTTCCAACTCTTAGCACACTCAGACGGCTGGGCTGCGTGAGCCTGGTTCTTCAACAGTGGGGGTCTCAGTGAGTGAGAAAGCGGTCAGGACTTCCAGCCCCGTTTTCTGACACCCATTTTCCATCTTAACCTCCCTCTCCTCTCACTGTCTCCACAGTCCTTCCTGTCAAGTCAGGAACCAATGTGATAGCCAGGGTTGACTTCAGCAGAAATTGGTGTTTGACTGTGAAGTCAGTAGGACATGGAAAATCATTATGTCAATCATGTGTGTAATGTCCAGTGATAAGTGTTGGACATTAAAGATTTGAACGTTGTGTGAACCGGGTATCATACAGGGAACCCTTGGATTCCAAACGCGTTCTGTTCCTAAGTCTGCCTTACGATCGAATTTCTATGACAGTTTTAACAGATAGGCACAATTCGGATCAAATCTAATGTCAGTCTAAATGTTCGTCTGCTCACTCACTGCCATGGAGCTGATTCTGATGCATAGTCACCCTACTCCCACCCCCTTGGGGTTCCAAGTCTGTAACTCCTGTCTTTCTTTTGTGAAGCAACTGGGGGATTCAAACTGACAACCATGAAGATTGCAGCCTAACTCGTAACCACTACATCACTAGGGGTCCTTAATTTTTTTTTTTTGTATACAGTATTTAGTATACTTTTCTTTGCATTAGAGGCATTACAGGGCTGAGCCCTGGTGGTGCAGTGGTTGTGTGCGGGACTGTGACCCCCAGGGTTGGCGGTTCAAATCCAGCAGCAGCTCTTCAGGAGAAAGGCTGGGCCTCCTACTCCCACCAGGAGGCTGTGATGCCCACACACAAAAAAGAGGCATTACAGACACACTTCCAGACACTAAAACATCTTTCACATATTAATACAGTGATGATGATAATAGTAATGTTTTGATGGAGTTGCACACCCCTTGGTTGATAGGAACCATTGTATGTACTTCAGATGTTTAGTATAATAGGTTCCATGGAAGTTGAGCCCTTGGATATAGGGATCACTCTGTGTTAGGCATTGCAGAAGGGATGGAGTAGGTCACATAAGGACATTTTAAAATCCTGCTTTCCAGGGAAGCTTTAAAGATGACATAGCCTTTTAGCGCTTTGAAGAGATCCATGTTGAATTTATTTATTTATTTTTTGTTTTTGGGGGGCATCACTGCTCTCCGGTGGTGGGAGTAGGAGGCCCAGCCACACTGCTGGAATTGAACCTCCGTCCCAGTGGGCCGCAGTCCCGCGCACAACCACTACGCCACCGGGGCTCGCCCCTGGGCATTACACTTTTAAAAGGCAACAGCAAACTCCTAGGCAGATGCTTGTCAACTCTAAAGTCTTGACAATAGCCTAGTTTTGGTGTTTGAGGGTGGAGGAAGTGAGGAAGGAAGCTCACTGTTCCTAATTACGTAGCTGTTAAGCTGTCATTCAGCCATTTTGTTCCACAAGAACTTGTTCGGCATTTATGAGACGCCATCCGTGACCACACAGAGCAGATCCCTGCCCTCACCAGGAGGACAGACACTGGGAGGAGAAGAAGGGCTGTGAAGTTGGAAAACAAAGCCAAGGTGATGGCCAGGCCAGGCAGGGATGGGCCCAGGAGGGAAAGGTGGCTGCAGTGGTCCTGTTTCACAGATTGGGCCCGGGAAGGAATGATTGGTAACATAGCATGGGAGAAGACTCAGAAGTTGGAAGCGATTTATGAAAATATCTGGGAAGGTATTCACGTTAGGAGGGCCAACAAAAGCCGAGTGGAGGCCGTTTCTTTCTTGGCTTGTTTGACTCTTGCCTGGGAGGTTGATTTTGCTAATTGCATTCTAACTTCAGTCTTTTCTCTCTTGGATTTTTATTATTTTAGTAGTGAGGATTTTTTTCTTGGCTGTAATCTTATTTATTTAAAGATTTTATTCGGGGCTCGTACAGCTCTTTTAACAATTGTACATCGATTGTATCAAGCATATTTTTACATATATCATTGTTTTCTAAACATTTACATTCTGTTTGAGCCCTTGGTACCAGCTCCTCTTTTTATCCTCCCTCCCATTCACCCTCATGACCCCTTGATAAATTTATAAATTATTATTTTGATATCTTACACTGACCACTGTCTCCTTTCTCTGGGGTCTCTCCCCTTACCCTCCACTCCCCACCTTCCCCCTACCCTCCTGGTATTCCTAAACTCAGTTCTATAATTGAGGGGTTTATCTGACCTGGATTCCATGTGTCTTCAGTTCTTATTTCTACCTGTGTACATACTCCGGCCTTGGCTGCAGAAAGGCAGAAATGGGACCATGATGGTGGGGGGTGAGGAATCCTCAAGGAACCAGAGAAATATTGGGTTTCATCAGTGCTATACTTCACCCTGGTTGATTCATCCCTTCCTTTCAACTCTTCCATAAGGGGATGTTGTGTTGTTGACAGATGGGTTTTTGATTTGTTTTAGGTCTTCTGATGCCTGTTACCTGATCCTATTGACATCTCATGATCATACAGGCTGGTGTGCTTTTTCCATGTGGGCTTATTGCTTCTCTGCTATATGGCCACTTGTTTAACTTCAAGCCTTTAAGACTCCAGATGCGATATTTTTTGATAGCTGGACACCATCAGCTTTCTTCTCCACATTTGCTTGTGCACTCACTTTGTCTTCAGTGATCATTCCAGGAGGATGAACATTGCAGAATGCCAGGTTGTTAGAACAATGCATTCTTGCATTGAGGGAGCAATTGAGCAGAGGCCCAAGTCCGTCCACCTCCTCAATGTATTGCCATATAAATATATGTACCTATGCCAACACCTCTATTTATATGAATAAATCAGTTTACTTAAGTGCACTCCTATACTTTTACCTCTATCCATAGCTTTACTTCAGCCCCATTGCTTTCACCTTGGGCCTGCTTCCCATGTCTATCTCTTGATTTTCTGGTGCAGCAACAGGAATGCCAGGTGGGTGCTTCTACCTGGACCCCATCTTGACTCCCTCTTCAGAACTTTGTCACCTTGGACACATTTTATATCAGTAAAATTTGGTCTATATTAATAAACCAAAACCCCAACTCCATGCCATTGGTTTGGTTCTGACTGGTTTCGACTCTACACAGCAGCATAGAAACCTTGTGGATTTCTGGGACTGTAACTCACTGGGGGTAGAAAGGGTCATTTTTCTCCCGTGAAGCAGCTGGTGGTTTCGGACTACTCATCATGTGGGTAACAGTCCAGTGTACAACCCACCGTGCCACCACACTCCCCTTTTACATCAGGTGGTAATGGTGGGGGAGGGGGGGACAATGTTACCAATGTATGTATGTGTATCTATGAAAAACAATTTATCACTTAATCTTTAACCCAAACCTATTTCGAGTGGTGGAAATAGCTCAAGTTCCTATAAACCAATGAATGGATAAACAAAATAGGGTATATTTATATAATGGAATATTATCAACCGGGCTGAACCCTGGTGGCGTAAGTGGTTGAGTGTAGGACTACGGCCCTTGGGCGTGGTGGTTCAAATCCAGCGGCGGCTCTCAGGAGCAGCACTGGGTAGTGCCCGCGACCACCAGAAGCAGTGATGCCCCCAAACAAACAAACAAACAAAAAGGAATATTAGTGAACCATAAAAAAGGAATGAAGATGTTAAACATGTTACAGCATAAATGAGCCTTGAAAACAAGCTGTATGAAATAGATGAGACCGGGCTGAGCCCCGGTGGCGTAGTGGTTGTGCGCGGGACTGCGGCCCACTGGAACGGAGGTTCAATTCCAGCAGTGGGGCTGGGCCTCCTACTCCCACCACCGGAGAGCAGTGATGCCAAAAAAAAAAAAAAAGAAATAGATGAGACCCTTTGTGAAATAACCTGTTGACAAAAGGGGCTGCAGGGTTGACAAATACACAGTTACTGTATATACTTGTGGCGGTAGTTGGAAAGTAGATGTATATTTGACTTCTGCCTTATGGTATTGTTACTTCTTTGGCTAGTCAGAAGTCAGATAGGTCCTTGCAGTTTGCTGAGTTATTTTTTGAAAACAATATGGGAAGTTAAAGTTTTGATTACTTTGTTTAGAAGCTATCGTTGGCTATTCCTGTACGAAATGGCCAAAATGAATACTGTTAATGTCTATCTTGAGCTTAGGGGTAAAAACCACCATTTGAATGTCTCAGAACCTATGCTGCTCAAGGACAATTCCTTCAGAATGCCTGACGGAAAGCATGGATCTATTTTGATGCCTTCAGAGATCTAAGTCCATGTCTTGTGTAAAGAGTAGTTTAGATAAGGATATAGATTAAGCTTAATAAGCATTGACCTTGACTATTTAAGAATTAAGTTTAATTTCTGACTATGCTGTTTATACTGATTTCTTATGCCTATTATTGTACATATAAGGATGTATAGAAATGTCTATTGGGAAGTATGAAAAAAGAGTTTGTAAATCCAGTTGCCTTAAGCCAAGCAATGACCTCTAGAGGGTTTAGGACTCAGCTTCAAAGACATCTCTGAAGAGATTAATTCCACCTTGTCCTTAGATGGGTTTAGGCTACACTTAGAAAGACTTTGCTGAAGAAATTAGCCCCACCCAGTCTTTTGGAGTACTCAGGATATTTGTATTCTGAGAGGTCAGACTGACCGACTGAAAGATGAAGTCTGTTTCCTTGGAAAATCTTGACTAGTGATTATTTTAAAAATCGAAGGAATCGGCTGAGCCCCGGTGGCGTAGTGGTTTTGCGTGGGACTGCGGCCCACTGGGATGGAGGTTCAATTCCAGCAGTGGGGCTGGGCCTCCTACTCCCACCACCAGAGGGCAGTGATGCCCCAAAACAAAACAAACAAAAAAAAATCGAAGGAATCTGGAACCATGAAGATAACTCCTCTCTGAATGTTAAAGGAAGCCTATGGCAGACTGAAATGCTTTAGGTGACCACCCACATCTATTCTTTGAGTAGAAGTAGGAGAACTGCAGCAATAGAGATGGGTTGAGTTTGACCACTGACATCCGTGAACTTGGTTCACAGAAAACAGGGAAGATGAGAGTGGGTTGACTGGTCTGAAGTTCATGACCTAGCATGAGAGGGCTAGGTATGTTGAGAATTTGTCATGGGACCGTAGTCTAAAGGGAAGGTAACCCTGGCAAAGCTAAGTGAGACACCCCATAATGAGTTGACCAGAACCCGACCTGAGGAAGAGAAGCGACTTGAGTCTGTGAACTGGTGCATATCACTGCTGACTTTATGGATGGCCTGTTCTGATTCGACTTTGCTAATGGATGCACACTTTGCAAGGTTCCAACTGGAATGAAGATTCTCCACATTGAAAGATATGATTGCTTCCTCAGAGCGAATGGGTTGATGTAAGTGGGCAATATAGAAATTAGATACCCAAAATGGGGGAATAAAGGTACGAGGTGGTTGCTTTACAAACTCTCATAGATGAGGGAATATATATTCATAGGATTATAGGATCAAGGTGTAGATATTATATAATTGCAATTGTAAGGCAAAGGATTTATTTTGTTTTGTTCACTTATAGAATGTTATTTTTGTGTGTTTTCTTTCTTTCTTTTTTTTGGGGGGGGGCATCACTGCTCTCCGGTGGTGGGAGTAGGAGGCCCAGCCCCACTGCTGGAATTGAACCTCCGTCCCACTGGGCCGCAGTCCCGCGCACAGTCACTACGCCACCGGGGCTCAGCCCTAGAATGTTATTTTTAAATGATGGTGGCACATGTTGAATTGTTTAGGTTTTAGTTTTATCCTGTTTGGTATAGATATGATTTTTTTGGGTATAGATATGATTTTATTGTTTATTTGAAAGTTACGTGTGGTTACAGAGTTGTGTAAGTGTGAAATTGACAAGGGGTGGTCATTTATTATGTTAATTCCATGATTGGGATGTAGGGATGGAGTCTGGCCTGTTAATCTGGAGATAGCCTTTGAGTAGCCAATGAGACCTCTGTGTGGGCATGGTTTTCTCCTGAGACTTCTGGGAAATCTCGAGCTATTTCCCTCATGGAGATGAGACCATCTCCCCACTTGTTGGGAGTCAGTCTCCGAGATGACGGACAAGACAAGATGGCAACATCCGATGAGCTGAAGGAGCTGGAGGAGAAACCACATAGCCTTTCCCTGATGGAACCAGACCTCTGAAGCTGGGGAAGCCATGTGGAGACCTCTGCCAGTGCTGAGTTGCTTCTACCACCACTGGATGCTGTTGATGGACCCTGAGCCCTGGAAACAAGGAGCCATGAGGGGACCCCTGCCAGTGCCGGGACTCTGCATCCACTGGCCTGTGACTTCGTGAGTTGGAAGGAGACTTTATAGACTGGTATCGGGCAAAGGAGCTAATATCGGACTTAGGACTTTGAACTGGACTGGGTTGGGATGCTTTCTCAATGTTCCATTCCTTTTGTATATAAACCATTCCCTTATATCCATATGCATGTCTCTGAATTTCTCTAGTCTACACAGACTAACACAGTACTGGAATACAGGTTGATCCGAATGTCAACCAGGGCACCTGATTTTACCACAGAACTGCATTAAAAATGTGCTGAAAAGCTCAGCTTCTTCTTTTTGCTTGTGGTGATAAAATGTTGGAAATATATACTGGTGTAATGTTGGAAATATATACTGGTGTAATTGGTTGCACAACATTTTCAATATAATTAATACCACTGAATTATACATTTAAGGTTTTTTTCCCCCAATGATTTTACTGGGGGCTCTTACAACTCTTATAACATCCCATACATCATTTGTATCAAGCATATTTATACATATATTGCCATCTTCATTTCCAAATATTTTCTACTTGAGCTCTTGGTATAAGCTCCTCTTTCCTCCTCCCCCTTTTTTTTTTAAAAAATAAAAAACCATTTTATGTAAATTTACCAGAGTTTTTTTTTTAAAAGAGCCATGAAATAGAAGATTGATTGTAACATCTTGAACTGTCCATTGGCTTTTTTAGACAAGACACTGAGCCATTTTTTAGCGTTTACCACATGGCTTAAGCTTTAAAAGAGGGCAGCTTTTGTGGTTTTCTTGCTCTTTTCACCCTCTCTCACTCCCTTTTTTTCCCTCCGATTCAGAAGGGAGGCATATAGAGCGCCAGTGTACTTCTCAATGCCCCAATTGACTGAGAAGTTATGGCGAAGGTTGAAAACTTGGAAAGAAGAAGGGGAAAAAGATACTGGAAAATTATTCCCAAACTACACAGCCCACACCTGACCCAGCCTTATTCAAGTGAGATTTTTCTTTTTAAAAAGAGACCTACATGACACAAAAACCAACTTTTTGCTGTGCATTAGGCAAGAGTTTACATTTCAGATTATTTTATCTCCAGCAGCTTAAGCAACCTCCCTTATAGCTGGTCCCCCTTTCCCCTCTCTCTCTTGGAAGAGCTTATCAGTCAGGTTGACACCAGTCTACTCTTGAGACCCTGTCTCTCTCTCTCCCACCTTGCTCATCAGCAAAGGCAATTTTCTATTGTCAAAGAAACTATTTGATTTTTTTCTTTTAAAACAGCAAAAGAGACCTAATTTTAGGTTGGTGTCATTCACATATTAGAATAATGCCAAGATTTCAAATTCAGATTTCTGAACTCTTTCATGAGTTGACTATTTTCCTGTAATATTTTGATGATGCATCCACTTCGACTCACGTAGGTAGCTTATTACAGGATAGAAAGAGGTTAGGATACTGGGTCCTAGGTCCAGCACTATTGTGAATTAGCTAGTAATTTCACTAACCTGTAACCCTGTTCCTTTAACAGAACTATGGATTTCATGACCTCTAGGCTCTGGATGTTATAAAGGTTAAAATAAATGACTGCTAGCCAAAAGATTGGAGGTTCAAGTTTACCCAGAGGTGCCTAGAAAGAGAGGCCTGGCAATCTACTTCATAAGAACCATCTACTGAAAACCCTGTGTTGCACAGTTCATGGGACCAACAGCCATTAGACTGGACTGTCTGAAGGACCTATTGCTGTAAAGCCTTATAAGCTTGGGAAACTGCCAATCAGTTTCATTAAAGATGAACTTTCTTCATGAGGATTATATGCATGGGGCCGGGAACAGCGAAGTGTGCTTAGCTAGCCTTCAGAACGCCTGAGAATCAAGTTGATTTTTCTGCTGACTTACGTGCATGTGGTTTCCAATTGTGTTAAGTATTAAAGACAGGCTATTCATACTCACAATATTCACAAGAGGATATCAAGTTCAACATTTTAAAGGCCTATATTTCCTAAGAAAATCCGTAACCAAATTAGTACTGATGTATCTGTCGAAGCTATCATATTTTAATTTTGCATTATAAAAATGACTTGGGGCCTGAGCCCCGGTGGCGTAGTGGTTGAGTGCGGGACTGCGGCCCATTGGCTTGGCAGTTCAAATCCAGCAGCAGCTCTTCAGGAGCAAGGCTGGGTAGCTCCCACGACCACCAGAGGGCAGTGATGCCACCCAAACAAACAATGACTTGGGATACCTATACCAATTCTGCTTCATTAACATACCAAAGACAACCCATTTTGAAATATCATCTGTGATGGTTAGATTTTATGTCAACTGAGCATATCTGGGTGGAGATAGGGGTGGAGCCCAACCTGTCAGTCAAGTCGCAGCCTGTTGACACCCCTTGGGGTGTGGCCTTTTAGAAGAGCTGACCCAATCTCTTTTACTCCTTTGCCTGCAACGGAATCTTTATCTTTCATCTGCTTCGTCAGTCTGATGTGTTGCCTGCTGATCCCAGGAAGGCTGCAACCTTGGATCCATTTGGCTGGCCTTGGATTCATTCAGCTTTGCATCCATCAGCCTCTGGCTTC
Source organism: Nesogale talazaci (assembly GCA_004026705.1). Taxonomy (NCBI): domain Eukaryota; kingdom Metazoa; phylum Chordata; class Mammalia; order Afrosoricida; family Tenrecidae; genus Nesogale; species Nesogale talazaci. The sequence continues at coordinate 64,172 of PVJH01005230.1, read as the reverse complement.
CTGCTTCACTTTCCTGCTTTGTGTTTGTCCACTCCTGCAGCTGTAGGAGTTAGGAGCAGCCTCCAGCTTACTTCTGGCCTACAGACTTGAACCAGACTGCACTGACTACATGTACAACTTCGCTAGCCATTACGTGGTTTAAATCTCTTTGTATACACAGACACACACAAGCATCACTGACCTTGCTTCTCTAGAGAACCCAATCTGACACATCTGGTACCGGGAGTGGTTCTAGGAAAGCAAAATCATGAGGGTGGATTTTCTGAACTGGTTCTCAAGTCTCATTAGGCCTAACAAACAAACAAAACTCTCTGCCATTGACTGGAAAACTCTATTCAAGTATAGATAAGTCTCTCTGGTGAAGAGGGCACTGTTAATCCGTGATAAAGCTAATACCCAAAATGGCACCACCAATAGATGAAGTATTGGTGAGAAGTGAGGTGAGGCTCTGGGTGATCACCTGTTTGTATCTTTCTCCAGCTCTGTCAATAAGTATAGGGAGGCTCTTAGTACTACTTACAACAAATAAACTGGTAAAGGAAAAAGGAGAACTTAGCTTTGGAAACCCGTCTTCAGTGCTACTTGGGCCATGGAAAGATACCCTTCCTTATCTCTTCTAGTAACAGAAGTGATCATGTTGAAAACCAAACCCAGAGTCTTACAATAGGAGTCGCTGAAGTGTAATACCAGCGTGTCCTCAACCTAACAGTGTCTAATATTAAAGTGGGAGCGCTGGTTGGAAGGAAATGGGATCCAGAAACTTCACATGGGAACATATGGGCTGCTAATACAGAAGATGAAGACATTGAGCCCCAAGATTTAATTGAGCCACTGGCCAATCCTCCCATCTGAATAGGTTATCCCAGGCTCTGTAAGACGTGTACATTGATCAAGGGGCAGTTGTGCAGACATAATGTGGAAATCCTGCATGGTTTACAATCAGGGAAGATCGACGTTTGTCGTAGTCTCTCAGATCTGCATGCTGAACAAACCATCGTTGAAGCTGGCTTATATGAAGAAGACTGTGGCATCAGGATTAGAGGAAGGACTGAAAACCTGTGATATGCAGATGTTACGACCTTGCTTGTTGAAAGTGAGCAGGACTTGAAACACTTGCTGGTGAGAATCAAGGGCTGTAGCCTTCAGTATGAATTACAACTCAGTATAAAGAACAAAATTCACACAACTGGTCCACTAGTTACATGATAAATTGAAGAAACAAAGTTGCCAAGAATTTGTCTTACTTTGCTCCACAATCAATGATCATGGAAGTAGCAGTTGGGATGTCAAACTACAAATTGCAGTATGTAAATCTGCTGCAAAAGACCTCTTTAGGGCTGAGCCCCGGTGGTGTAGTGGTTGTGCGCAGGACTGCGGCCCAATGGGACGGAGGTTCAATTCCAGCAGTGGGGCTGGGCCTCCTACTCCCACCATCGGAGAGCAGTGATGCCCCCACCACCACCATCAAAAAAGACCTCTTTATAGAGTATTGAAAAGTGAGGATGTTACTTTGAAGGCTGAGGTATGCCTGACCCAACCATGGTCCTTTCCCATTGCCTCATATGCATATGAAAGTTGGACATTAAATAAGGAAGACTGAAGAATTGATGCTTTTGAATTATGGGGCTGGAGAAGACTTGGAAGTGCCATGGACTGCTAAAAGGATAAACTGATCTATAAAGCTCCCTTAGAGGCAAGGTGGCAAGACTTCACCTGACGTACTTGGGAATATTGTCAGATGTCAGTATGCCCTGAGTAAAGTGGAGGGGCAGCACAAAAGAGGAAGACCCTCAACAAGATGGGTTGACACTGTAGCTGCAGCAGTGGGCTCAGGCACAATTGGGAGGATGGTGCCGGACTGTGCAGTGCTTCATCTGGTGCCTAGAGTTGCTATGGATCCGAAGCTATGGATCAATGGCACCTAACAAGTGTCAAACGCTTATCCCCACACCCACACTTGAGGTTAGGCCAACTACGCATGCTGATAAGGCACCCAGGGCTGTACCTGGTGCGTTGTCTGAGGCACATGCTCTGCAAGATATCCTTGCAAAATGCTCCTAAGAAACACCTTACCCATCCTTTATTGCCTCTAAACCTAGAATGAGACAAGTCACAGCAAGTCCACAAAGGTGAGATGCTGATGGTGACTCAGGAATCGGTGTGTTGTGCTTCTGAAGAACTGCTAGAGTGATGTCATATGTATAGATGGGAACCTGGAAAACATGAAAGGTAGGGGGTAAACTGGTGCAAGTCTCTTAAGCTTGGATCAGTCTGGGCTGCTGATAAGGACTCACTAAGCAGAGAGTCTTTATTCAGTGTCTCGGCTCAGGAGGTTAGGAAAGGAGCTGATAGTTTATTTGAGTAGTGCACTGAAGCCAACTGTGAGATAACCTATGTGAAGTCAAATTGAAGTACCAGACCTACCTTGGTATACCATAGAAGAATCCAAAGGTATAGGGAAATTGGCATGTTAAAGTGAATTTAATAGGATAAATCCCATTGACTCACAAAGACAAAAAAAAAGGTGTGCCCTGAGGACACACCTTTTACCAAAACAGTAAGAAACATATTTGTGAAGGGAGCCCTGGCATCTCTGAAGACTTCTGTGATTGTTCTTTTATGTCAACCAGACTGCCTTTATTGGATTAAGACATTTGCCTGAAATAGGGTTGACTAGGCCCAGTGTGAGGAGGGGCCAAGTAGTAGCATTCAATTGACCAGGTCAAGGTGGGTGTGCTTACTGTAATGGGCAACCAGTCAAAGTAATAAGAATAGCTTGACATATAAATCTGTGGTGTGGGCTACTTAGATAGGATGTCCCTAAGAGTGAAATAAATGGGAAGCCTGCAAGATAGTTACTTGATCCATGCAAATAGAAAAATTCTAGATCAAGTGAATTCTAATTTAACTTGAATTGCCAGTATAGAGAGTTACTCCCCTTCAATCAATTCTAAGACTTGAGCCAATTTACAGACTCATAACCTCCAGAATGAAGGGGAGACCAGGTCCCTTTGAAGAAGAACCTCATTACATTACCAAAAGTTTATACTGATAAACTTTATCATAGCCTTTTATAGGAGTGGCTGTTTATTGGGAAAAATGAGATAATCAGACTTTGGAGGGATTACTGGATAGTGGCACTGAAATGACGTTAATGCCAGGTGATCCAAAGCATTCTGAAAGCCCATCAGTCAAAGTGGAAACAAAGAGAGGTCAAGATGTTAATGGAATCTTAATTTTGTCTCACAGTGGGTCCAGTATAGTAGAAATAGCATTAACTTTAGACTTAAGGGTAAAACATATAATGTTAGAGAGTGGGAAATAGATCCAACAAAAATTCAGTGAGTTCCTTCCTTGAACTCACCTGATAGTAATTTCCCCAGTTCCAGAATGTATTATTGAACTAAACACACTCAGGAACTGGCAGAACCTGAAATGTGGAAAGAAAGGCTGTTATGGTAGGAAAAGTAAATGACCCTATTAGAATTGTCTCTCCCCAGGAAAAATAGTAAACCGAAAGCAAACTCACATTCCTGGAGGGAGTGTAGAGATTAGTGCCATCATCAAGAACTTGAAGGCCGCAGAGGTGGTGATTCCCATCCCATTCTCATTTAACTTGCCTATTTGGCTTGCGCAAAAATCGATGGAATTTGGTGAATGACAGTGGATTATCATCAGTTAGGTGATGACTCCAATTTCATTTGCTATCCAGATGTGGTTTCATTACTTGAGTAAATTAATACTCTCCCTATACCTGATATGCAGCTATTGATCTGGAGAATACCTTATTTTTTTTTAGGCATCACTGCCCTCAGGTGGTGGAAGTAGGAGGCCCAGTCTTTGCTCCTGGGAGCCAGAATTGAACCTCCGTCCCAGTGGGCCGCAGTCCCGCGCACAACCACTACGCCACCGGGGCTCAGCCCGAGAATACCTTATTTTCAATTCTGTTTTCCAAGGACCACCAGAAACAGTTTGTATTCAGCTGGCAAGGGCACCAATACACTCTTACAACACTCCCTCAGGGTTATGCCAACTCTTCAGAAGAGTGCTCTAATTTAGTCTGCAGGGACCTTGATCACCTTTCCTTTCCACAAAATGCCACAGTAGTCCCTTACATTGGTACCATTATGCTGATTGGAGCTAGTAAAGTAGAAATATCAGAGACTAGATTTATTGCTAAAACCTCTGCAGGCTAGAGGGTGGGGAGTTCATCCAACAAAGATTCAGGCACCTTCCTCCTCAGTGAAATTCCCAGGGGTCCAGGGGTATAGGTTGTGTTGAGATAGTTGTACTGAACTGAAAGATAAATGACTGTACTTGCCCCTCCACCAGCCCAACTGAAAAAGTGGCACAATGCCTGGTGGCTCTCTGGATTTTGAAGGCAACATATCTTTCATTTGAGTGCGCAACTCCAGCCTATATATCATATGTCTCGAAAAGCGACTCGCTTTGAATGGGCCCCAAAAGAAGAGAAAGCTCCACAATAGGTTTATTCTGCTGTGCAAAGGATTTGCCACTCGGGCCATATGATCCAGCAGATTGTGTGTTTGAGGTGTCAGTGGCAGATAAAGATGCCATTTGGAGTCTTCGACTTACTGGTAAGTCCCTGCACAGGCCTTTGTGACTTGGGAGCAGGTATCTGCCATCTTCTTTAGATGACTGCTTCCTTTTAGGAAATCAAAAACAAAAAACGTTCCCTGCTACTGGGCCTACGTGGAGGCTGAACACCTCACTGTGAGCCACCAAGTCAACCTGCTGCCTGAGCTGGCCCCATGAGCTGGGCATTGTCTGAACCACAGAATCATGCAGTTGGATGTGTACAGCAGCCTCCATCATTAAATGGAATGGGATAGATGGGGTAGTGCAGAGCAGGACATGGAGATGTGTCAACGACATGAAGAATTGGCCCAGGTCTATCATCTCCACCCCTGCCACAGCACCCTCTTCCTCCCAGCCTGCACTTAGGGCTTCCTGGGGAGTTGCTTATTATTGATCAACTGAGAAAGAGAAAATATCATGCTTGGTTTACTGATGGTTCTACATGATATGCAAGTACCACTGAAAAGTGGACAGCAGCAGCAGGACAGCCCCTTTCTGGGACCTCCCTGAAGAACAGTGGTAAAAAGAGATCCTCAGAATAAACAGAACTTCAAGCAGTTCACCTGGTCATTGAGTTTACTCGGAAAGAAAAAAATGACCAAATGAGTGACTGTTTAGTGATTCATGGCCTGTAGCCAATGGTTTGGATAGTCAGGGACTTGGAAATTGGTAACAAAGGGGTGTAGGGAAGAGAGGTGTGTGGATAGAACTCTCTGAAGGGGCCAAAAAGGTGGAAATATTTTTGGCTTGTGTGCTCATCAAAGGGTTACCTCTGCAGAGAAGGACTTTAACAAGCCAATGGATAGGATGGCACGTTCTGTGGAAATTGGTCATCCTCTCACCGGTGCTGTTTTCAGTTTTCTTAAAACCCTGTCCTTTGATAAAATATATCAAGATTACGCCGTTGGAGCCAGTTGCCACAACCCTCTGAGCTTACCGTTCTGACTTGAATTTAACTGCCCCAGCAACTCCCCTTGAAGCTTCTGTTTGATTGGGCTTTGTTCTGTGGACTACAGTGATAAATCCAAGACTCATGTCTGTTTACAATTCATAAAATCATAATTTGATAGCTTCAATGTTGCTTAAAAAACTGATGGAAAGACCTAACTTTTTGAAATAACTGGTGTTTGCACATTTTTTTTAGTACCCATTTTTTAAAACCATTCAAGTGAAACTAAGACAAGAGTGTTATTGAAACACCTTGTCTGCGTCCACCCACTCATCACAGAGATGCCTTCTGTCATGTTTTGTTTGGATAAACTCATGCGTGTATGAACTGGAACCCTACCTGCAATTCTTTTTTACTTAGCCTCGTACATTTCTTAAGGCTGCATATCCAGAATTTGAAAAGAGTCCATGAAGGTTTCCTTGGGGATTGAAATATAGACTGTAATTAAAAACAAAATTGTAGTGTACTAGGGCAAGCTCAAATGTGCCTTTTTCCCTTAGACAAAAGCCAGATTTTCTGTTACGGCTTTATTGTGGTACAATTGCCATATAAGGAACTGTATTTACTTTAAGTATATTTTCAAGGTGATTTTTTACTTGCAATGACCCCATGTGACAAAACAGTCCTGTAGACTGTAGGAACCCCGGTGGCACAGTGCTTAAAGCACTCATCTGCCAGCTGAAAGATCAGCAATTTGGGAGAAAGAATGGCAGTCTGCTTCTTTAAAGATTTATGGCCTTTGCTCTTTCTGTGCTCAGTGCAGCCATGGCTTAAGAAGCATCTTCTGCATGTAGCTGCTTCCAAGCACAAGCTGCTGGAAAACTGAGTGGTGTGTTTGGTCTTCACCCATTGATCTGAGAGAATGACTCCCCTGATCATTTCCTTAAGAAGTAGACTCCCTTGGGCTCTCACAGGAGATGACGGGAAAAGATCTGCATGTAGTGGTTCTTTAAGATTGATGGCAAGATCTGACTGGATAGAACGTATGCTTCTGGTTTTAGGGAAGTCAGCATTGATAAGACCAGAGAGAATGTCCATCTGATCACTGACATCAGGGGTCACTTTGCTGTTTATTGTGTTATACCTGAAGAGGTGCCATACAAGCTTTACAAAGCAGCTAAGCCCTGGTGGCACAGTGCTTGTGTGCAGGACTGCGGCCCACAGGATTGAAGGTTCAAATCCAGCAGCACCTCTCCAGGAGCAAGGCTGGGCTTCCTACTCCCACCAGGGCAGTGATGTGAAAGAAAAAAAAAAGAAGGAAAACTACAAAGCAAGGAAGATCTTGGTAGGCATGACAGAAATTCCTCATCCAGTCACCCATAATGCTCCCACCATCTGTTCTCCTGACTGCCTCATCCAAGTGAATGACACTGATGACACTGTGCAGGTGGGTTGGGAGACTGGGAAGATTATGCATCTCATCAAGTTCAACACTGTAACCTGTGTGTGGTGACTGGAGGTGCTACCCTATGAAGAACTGGTGTGATCACTAATAGAGAGAGGCACATGGCTCTTTCGCTGTGGTTCATAAGAGACCAGTGGCAACAGCTTTGCCACCCAACCCTCCAGAATTTTCCTTATTAGCAAAGGCACCAAATCATGGATTCCTCTTCCTTGAGTGCCTCATCACTGCTGGTGAGAGAGACAAGAGACTGACTGCCACACAGGACAGTAGGTGAGATGACTCTAGGTGGTATGAATGAAGAGGTCTTTGCATAATTAAAGAAATAAATACAGGGTTAAAAAAATTACCACCTTGGGAACTTATGGCATAGTTCTCCATTGAAATCCACTGGACTGTGAGTTGGGGTCCATGGTCATCTTTCTGGGAGGAGATTGCTAGGTCTTTGTCCTGCAGAGCCTCTGAGTGAGTTTGGGCAGCTCAGCATTTGACTCTTACTCCCATTGAGACTCCTAGAGTTAAAGCATACCATTGTCCGCTACTGTAATCAAGGTAGGAAACCAATCCCTCCCTCCCTGAAGTCTCTTCATTTTCCTTTGTAAGCTCTCCCACTCAGCCTTCTCTACTCCCTTCCCCAATCCACCCACCTGCTTTCGGTCACTTTAGCTTAGTTTTCATTTTCTAAAGTTGTATATAAATGGAGTTGTGCCTTATATATTATTATATATATATTTTTAGGTCTGGCTTCCTTCGCTCAGCAAAATTATTTTGAGATTCATGTAGGTTTTATTAATAGTTTGTTTTTTTCTTGTTAAGTAATATTCCAGTTAGTAGTTTGTTAAGTAGTATTCCAGTTAGTAGCTTAACTTATATATCCATTTTTCTGTGACCACTTATAATATTCCCAATTTTGACCAATTAGCATTAAAGCTAATTTTTACCCTTTAGAGGTCTCTTTTGACCCAACGGTTATTTAGAAGTCTTCTGTTTTCAAAGAGTTGTGGATTTTCCAGTTATCTTTCAGCTATTCATTTCTAGTTTGAGTTCATTGAAGCCAGAGAACGCTTTTTAAGTGGGTTAAATTCTTTTAAATGTATTGAGTTTATGGCTTACTTCTTCAAGGTTTCATGTGCACCTGAGGAACATGTAGTCTACAATGTCTGTTATGTTAGGTATTGACGTTGGTTGCTAGTGTTGCTTTAATTTAAATGCTACATGATTTTAGGTCATAACTATCGATATTAAGAGAACACTAGACTTTATGACTGTAATCATGAATGTCTCTTTTCTGTTTGCATTTCTGTCAGTTTTGTTTTTGTATTTGGAATCACTCTTAATAAGTGCATAAACCATTATAATTAGAATTACTAAGTCTTTTTTATTAATTTCCCAGTGCATGTATTGCGGCAACCATTGCTGAATTATTTTCAGCAAAATTAAGCTTCTATATGATACCCATGATATTGTTTGATAATGTTCACATTCTATTGAGCCACCTATGTTTGCATAGACAGGAATAATGCATCTTTTTGATGTTTATAGTATGTATCGTTAACTTACCACAATTTACCTTTAAGAACCTGACAATAATATACTTTGAATGAGCTAAGCAATGGCCGTAGCCCAGCAGACCAGACCTCTCCCGGTATAAGTTTCTGTAGACCACTGGCTTTAGAACAGTGGCCCAGTCATCCCATTGCAGGCCTCTGTGAAGGAGGTGGAGATGGTTACAGGCCTTACTTAGCACATCCAGGGCTTCCGTTACAATGCTGTGATTTCCCCTGGACTTGTCTGAAAACAGCGACAAATTTTTTCAGGAGGATCATACTGTGTCAGTGGAGACTTCTTTTTTTTTTAAGTTTAGGTATCCATTTATTATTCAGCAACATATTATTTTATAAAATTCCAAACTTTCAGAGGAGTTGCAGTAGTACAGTAGTACAATGAACATCCATAAACCCTTTGCCAAGATTCACCAGATATGTCACATTTTCTTTCTCACTCTCCTTTTTTTTTTTGGGGGGGGGGGGCATCACTGCCTCTCTTGATCGTGGGCGCTACCCAGTGCTGCTCCTGAGAGCTGTCGCTGGATTTGAACCGCCAAGCCCACAGGCTGCAGTTCTGCACTCAACCACTTACGCCACCGGGGCTCAGCCCTCTCCTTTTCTTTTTTTCACTCTGACGCACACTTTATTAAGTCCGGGACTGACACTGACACAGCTGTGGTGGTGGCGGCGCTCACTCTCCTTTTCATATACTTGCATACATCAACGGAAACTAACTTGATCATCTCAGTTTATTGCTCATATTTTGTTGTTTTTAGATACCCTTCCACTATATTTTACTAGTAAAACTATAAAATACCAGTTGCTCAGTGGAAAAAGAGTAGATTGACACATCAGAAGACTTTCAGATACATTAATTATTTAGTGGAGTAATATAGCACAGTACTTCCAGAAAAACCTTCAGGGCCTCTTACAGGTCAAAGTCTTGACTTTCTTAGCCTTAGCATACAGGGCTCTCCAGAACCGGCCCCTGCCCCCCTTACTTTTCATTCTTTTCCTCCAACCTCAGAACTGTAGCTGTTTGTATCCCTGTTCTGTTTCCCATTGTTTGTATTCCCAAGAGGCCAACTGCCAGGTGAGCAGCTGGGTGGGGAGGGAGACCTGCGGCTCAAGGCTCTGATGGGAGTGGGGTGGGCAGAGGAGAGGCGGGAATTGGGCACTCCCCCTTGATGGATGTCTTAGCAGTCAGCTTGTGGAATTCCATCTGTTCGCTCCTTATATCCCCGGGGAACACCCCCCTGCCATCTCTTACCACACCTACCTCTTTATAATCTTGGCTGCATTTTCCCCTAGATTGAGTTTTTATTTTAGGTTCGTCTTGGAGGTGGTGTTTAACCGTCTCTGCTGGAGGATATTTGATCAGTTGACTCTCTGTGCCCCTGGTGGAAGAGCGAGTAGACAGGCTTCTGCTCGTTGCTTTCACTCTATTTCTGACGCTTCATCCCCTTCTTCCTCTCACTACCATGTTCTCCTCTTTAGTGATAGAATGAGGTAGAGAAGTTCTTATCTTGGCAGATTGTCAACTCGCATTTGGCTGTCCATGCGTCAGGCTGATAGGGAACGGGTGGCCCACTCATCGTACCCAGTGCTCTCGGGTTCTCAGGCATTCACATGGAGGAAGGTGCCCTCAGTGCTGGCGAGTCACTCTCTGGGTAACTTTCTAGATCTCAGTGGTATGCGCCTGATTAAAAATGGAAGTTCAGACACTATGTGTTAGCAAAATTGCTGTTACACTTTAATATGCACATGCAAATACATGTTTTAAATGTCTGGCCATGGTGGTTTCTTTCACGTAATTCCTACAGTGTGCTGTGGAAAGTCCAAGGGTTTGCCATTAAGTTAGCCCACTCTCAACTATTTGTGCTCCTGGAGGGGGATGGAGCCTAGTTCAGGGGTCAGCAAACTCTTGAGACAGAAGAGCCAATCCTGTCCCTCGCAACAATGTAAAAATTATCCGGGAGCCTTAAATATATGTTTACAAACAAATGAAATCACTATTACTTGAATACTATCCCTTAAAATCCTATGAATGACACGATGGCAGTTTCTATTTTGCTCCAGAGCCACATGTACGCTTGGAAAGAGCTGCGTATGGCTCGCAAGCCAGTGTGCTGCTCCTTGAGCAAGAAAATCTTTTTTGGTAACAGTTTTATTGACACATAATCTACATAATACATAACTCAATAGTCCAATCATTACAAGAAGTGTTGTACAATTGTTACCAGAATTTAAAATATTTTTCCTTTTTTGTATTCCCTATTTCCCTCCAATTTCCCTACCATATTCCTAACCTCCCAAGAAAACATTAATCCAGTAAATGTCTCTTTAGATTTACCTATCCTGAATTTAATATACAGAAAAGCATACAAACAACCCCCCCCCAAAAAAAATCCGTAACTACTTGATAAGAGCCCTCATGAAGAGATCATTGAAGCTATGGTTGTTATAGCAAAGTGTGGTGAAGAAACTAGAGGTGCTTAGCTATCAGAAAGAATAGCAGTGGAGACCCACAGCCCATCTGTAGACAGTTAGACATCCTCTCACAGAGCGGACCAAGGAGGAGATGAGCCAGTCAGGGTGCCGTATAGCACCAATGAAACACACAATTTCCTGAGCTAATCTTTGATGTTTCCTTCACCCCATTATCATGACCTCGATTCTGCCTTACAAATGGGATGAGACCAGAGCATGCACACTGACACAGAGAAGCCTGAAACATGGAATCCAGGATAGATAAACCCCTCAGGGCCAACAAGGAGAGCAGACATAAACCAGGGTGATTAGGGGAGGGTGGGGGGAGAAAAGGGAAATCAACCACAAAGATCAAAGAACCCCATCCTAGGGGGATGAATAACAGAAAAGTGAGTGAGGGGTGAGGGAGGATGATGTAAAATATGGAAAAAAATAATCTATAACTTATCAAGGGTTCATGAGGAAGAGCAGGCAGGAGAAGAAGGGAGGGGGTGGAAATGGAGCCGATATCGGGCTCAAGTGGGAAGAGAATGCTTTGAAAATGAAGGTGGCAGCATAAATTCAAATGTGCTTGACACACTGGATGAATGTCTGGATGTAAGAGCCTCCAATAAAAGTTGTTTTTTTTTTTTAAGATAGTTGTCAACATAAAAAAAAAGAAAGGAAAGAATACCATGTGGGGTCTTAAAGAGTTGGTTTCAAACAAGCAGTCATCTGAGTGAAGTGGCAACTGCGTCTGGAAGAGTCACATCAGCCTGTGTGATCCAAAGATTGTAAATAATATAACTCAAATCCAAGTGAGAGAATGGTATCTGAGCTTAAATTGTGAACAGCGCATTTGCAGAAGACTGTAGCCACCAGTGGAAACCTAAAATGTATTTGCAGGGTCCAGATGTAGATAGGCTTCCAGTGAGTCCCCTCTGAATCATAGTCAAGGGATGTGACTAGCCTTATCAGACAGCATTGTAAAGACAATTATGTTAGATATAGTTAGGTTAAAGTGTAATATTTGATTTCCATTTTGACTCATTTAAAAGTTGTTTCAATTAAAAAAGTGAAGGGGAAATACACTTGGATTAAACCTTCAGTGATCCCCTCTGATCACAGAGCAGGGGTGTGAGTACTCTGGCTCTCATGCAGACTGCACTGGAAAGTAGATTATGGCAGGTGTATTTAGGTTAAAATGTAACGTAATTGACATTATTTAATCTCCCTTTTGACCCATTTGAAAGTTCAAATATGTAACATTTTATTTATTTTATCATCTTATTGGGGGCTCATACAACTCTTATCACAATCCATCCATCGTATGTCAAACACATTTGTACATGTTTTGCCCTCATCATTCTCAAAACGTTGCTTTCTACTTGAATCCCTGGTATCAGCTCCTCCATTTTATACTTTTTTATATGCTTTCTTTTTGATTAAACTAAAACCCTATTTTATTGAACTGCATATTGTACAGTCTGTATTCCAAGCTATGTCAAACCTATGTCTTGCTGTAATTTCTCAATATTCTTTGAATAACTGGTAGATATTAAAGTTTAAAATACTAACAGACCTTGAAAAAGGAGAGGGTTTTTGTTAAAAATATATATTTTAAAAGTATGTTCCAGAGTAGTTATTGTGAAATGATGATAAATCCTACTTTTCCAGTATTTGAGTTCTTTATTCAGCAAATATTTTTGTTCCCATTCTGCATTGCAGTACATAAAGACATGCAAAGATGAGCCGGAAAGGAGCTTGCTCTTAAGGAGCATAATTTGGAATGTGGACATTTTACTTACAGTTTCGTTTAAAGAAAAGTTGCTAATGTAGTTTCATATTAAAGTTTTTTTAAAATGTACAGAATTGTACCTTGACCTAGTTTTCCCCAATGATGATAACTGTGGTGTAATTAATTGACATTGGTACAATTCACATGTCTTACTTAGAGTCCAACAGTTTACATGCACTCATTTCTACAGGTGTGTGTACACGCACGTGTTGTTGGTTAGGTGCTGTCAAATTAGTTCCTGCTCAGCGGAGCTCCCACAATGCAAGAATATTTTGTTCTAATAACCTGGCTTTCTGTGACGCTCATCTTCCCAACATGACCACTGAAGTTAATATAGATGCATACGCAAACAGGGTGAAAAAAGCTGATTGCCCCGCAATGAAAAGATATAGTGTCTGGGGTATTAAAGACTTGAAATTAAACAAGTGGGCATCTAGCAGAGAAAAAACAAGCCCACACCAGCCTGTATGATCATGAGGTGTTGGTGGGATATCAGGTGTCAGGCATCAGAAGATCGCAAACAAACAAATATATTGATGCAAATGACGGGCAGTGGAGGGGAGACCCTAAGCCTTCGGTATACAATTGGACATTACCTCACAGAAGGGTCACAAGGAAGGAATGAGTCCGCCAGTATGCAGCTTATGAAACATGTAGCATTCCTCTAATTCTTTAATGCTCTCTTCCCCCACAATCATGACGCCAGTTCTGTCTTACAAATCCAGCTAGACCAGCGCATGTACACTGATACAGATAAAAAATCTGGACACAGAACCCGGGACAGACAAACCCCTCAGGAACAGTAATGAGAGTAGCAATGCCATGAGGGTAGGGGAAAATGAGGGGAGGAGGGGGAGAAACGGAGAACCACTACAATGATCATTGTATAACCCACCCACCCCTGTCCAGGGGGTGATCAACAAACATGGACAAAGGGAGACAGCGGACAGTGTAAGATAAGAAAATGATTAATAAGTTATAAGGAGTCCATGAGGGTGGGGGGGAGAGGGAAAAAAGAGGAGCTGATACAGAGGGCTCAAGCAGAAAGAAAATGTTTTGAAAATGATGATGGCAACACATGTACAAATATGCTTGATACGGGGCTGAGCCCCCGTGGCGTAGTGGTTGTGCCCAGGACTGCGGCCCATTGGGATGGAGGTTCAATTCCAGCAGCGGCTCCACAGGAGCAAAGGCTGGGCCTCCTACTCCCACCACCAGAGGGCAGTGAAGCCAAAAAAAAAAACCCCAAATAAAACAACCTAAATATGCTTGTTACAGTTGATGTATGGATTTTTATAAGAACCTCCAATAAAATTAGTTCTGCTCATAGCTCATAATGAAATATTGCATAGCCCTATGTCATCTTCACAATCATTACTATGTTTGAGCCCATGTTGCAGCCACTGTTGTCAACACAACTCACTTGGGGTCTTCTTTTGTGCTGACCCTCTACTTCCCAAGGGTGGTCCCCTTCTCCAGGGACTGGCCCCTCCTGACAACGTGTCTTAAGTATGTAAGAAGTCTTGCTGTCCTTGATTCTACAGCATTGTTATTTCAAGTATATCATATAAATGGAATCCTAGATTAGCCTGTAGAGATGAACTTTATTTCAGCACAGCTCCCTTCAATTTCCAGATGGTTACTATTTATTTTTTATTGCTGTGTAATATTCTGTGGTTTGGTTGGTCTTTAATTTCAACCATAACTTTATATTGGTTGGGATTTTAAAATAGCTTTAAAAATATGCCAATCTTGAGGAAGAATTTTAGGGGTGAATAGGGATAGCTAAGGAAACTATGTATAACTTTTATATTCCATATGATGGCTGAATCACTTCCACTTCCAGCACTGTTTGTAAGTGAGAACCTATGTCTCCAAGGAGTAAAGATGGGAAACCAGCATGGCAATGGGTGTGGACAAAGAGGGTTGGGATGAGAGTGTAGATGATACTGTTGGATCATTTTGGGTAGCAGATCAGCAAGACTGGGCTATGTGGTCTTGCTGAATCCAAAGGTGTTTTGAACTGTGGTTACAGAAAGCAAAGTGGATGGGTGGCAAGAAATAATGCTGTTCTCAAAAAAGGACTATTCCAGGTGTCATAGTAGCTGGCTCAGTTACTATAAGCTAACCAAATCACTAAATTTGGACAAGTCCTTTTACTTTTCTTTTGTTATAAAAGTTTACTTTTTTATATTGTTATAAAAATATATACATAAGAAAATTCAATAATTTCTACACGTACAATTCTGTGATATGGATTATATTCTTCAAGTTATGCAGCCACTCTCACTCATGATGTTTCCCCAAATTATTTCAGCACCAGGAAGATAGAGTCAATTAATGCTAAGTAACATTCTCCCCTCTCCTTCTACCTCTGATAATCTTTGATTGCTGTTTATTTGCGTATTTCACATATAAGTGAAATTATACAGTCTTTGTCCTTTTGTGACTGACTGGCTTTGCACAGTTTAGTGTTCTTAGACTCACCTGTGTCATGGTCAGCTTCAGGACTTCTTTCCTCTGTGCACTGTCCAGTACTGTCCAAGGAGCCCTCATGATATGCTAGGTCGCTGCTCAGGAGCCAGACAGAAGGCCCTGCTGGGGAAAAGACCACGTGGTCTGTTCCTATAAATGTTACAGCCTAGAAAACCCAGTGAGGTCATTCTGCTCCGCCCTAGCATGTTATTAGGTGAAACCCCTAGCAACAGTATCCCATTGTTTATGTCTGTGTGCATAGCACCAAAATGTGGTATCTACAAGGAGAAATGTAAAATTGTCCCCAAAGCTATGTATTTAAAATTTTTAACAAAAACTTATCATCCTCCACAGGAGCAAAGGCTGGGCCTCCTACTCCCACCACCAGAGGGCAGTGATGCCCCCCCCCCAAAAAAAAAGCTTATCATCTTCAAAATACTCTCCATTACACTCAATACATTTATCAAATCTGCGAATCCATTCTTGGAACATTATTCAAACACATCTTTTGTGATGGCTAAAAGCATCTCCCTCATGTTTTCTTTTCTTCACCTCTTCTATGTTGTCAAATCCTTGTCCTTTCATGTCCCTCTTCATTTGAGGAAACAAAAAGAAGTCACATGGAACAAGGCCAGATAAGTAAAGTACATGCAAGAGAGGAATCCTGGTTTGTTTGTTTGCCGAAAACTGGTGCACTGAGATGGCTGTGTGAGCAGGTATTGTGGTAGCAAAACCAGTGCCCATCTGCCACAAATCAGAGCTTTTTCCGTCACATGCTGTTACGCAATCTTTTCCGAACCTCGAAGTGGAATGCTTGATTCACTGTCTGACCTGGTGGCAGGCACTACAAGTTGACATTTTTGTCCATTCGGAAATTTGACGGCCATCCAGAACAAGGTTTGATATCAATCGACATTTCACCTTTTTCGAAACTAAAGCACCACTCTTATTGAGTTTTCTCCATAATTCTGTCCTTGTAAACTGTATTTAACATTACAACAGTTTCTGTGGCATTTTTCCTGAGCATGTTGTTCTTTTACGTCATCCATCACAAAAAAACAAGGAATTGTGAAGCTTAGAGAACCTCACAAGTGCCTGCTTTTGTCTAAAACAGAAAACTTACTGAATCCTTCATTCATACATATAGTTTTATTCATTTATTTGGTTTTCATCCAGTTTGCAAGCCTGTTATCTCAGAGTCACTATACGACATGCATTGGGAATTAGACTGATGGGTAGGATGTCCTTTCCTTTAGAAGCGTGGAGGACAATGCCAGAGAGGGGTTCCCATTGCCACTGACTCAGCTCTGACTCATGCCGACCCATAGGACAGAGGACTGCCACTGTGGGTTTCCCAGACTGTGGCTCTGTATGGGACTGGAAAGCCGCCTTTCTCTCCTGGGACAGGGACGCTAGTTCCTATGCACAAGTATTATGGACCACGGAGGTGTGGGGGTTCCTTCCTGCTGGGGAAAATCAGCTCGTGGTTTGTGGCAGGTGGTAGCATTTTATCTGAGTTTTACAGAATGACTACATTCTCGACAGAAAGAGAGGTGGATGGGCCTTCTAAGCTACAGACACAACTTACACAACCACACTTATTTGTAGTATATTTGGTAAACAAGTTCCACTCAATCCTTTGGAAAGTCTAGTGCTTCCTCTAATACACTTCTGCTACAAAATTTGTTCCTTCCCTCTTTTGGCTGTCTTTACCTTTGTTGTTTTTCTTTATTTCTGGTGATGCTGTTAGGTAAGTGTTGGACTATAACTGCAAGGTCAGGGGTTCAAACCCACCAGCCATTCCACAGGAGACAGATGAAGCTGGCTGCTCGCATAAAGATGTATTGCCTCGTATCTATGTGGCATGGCTATGAGTGGGACTAGACTTAATGGTGCTGGGGTTTGGGCTTGGGGTTAGTTTTCTGTAGTTTCTAGTGGTAGGTCCTGCTGCACTACATCCTTCACCGGGATAAGCCTCCAGGTATAAGTGCAGGGTAATATTTTTCTATTCCGCCTGGGTTTACGAGTACATGCTAGGATTGACAAGAAAATCTGTCCACAGAGCAAAGAACTTCATGCTAGAATACAAGGGAAGAGACTAGGACCTCCAGAACTTAGATCAGATACTTGCTTCCATCAGCCTGCCTCGTGTTCTAGACATTTGTTACATCTCAACACCATCTTATTAAATTCTCTCTCCCACCCCCTTTTTTTGGGGGGGCATCACTGCCCTCAGGTGGTGGGAGTAGGAGGCCCAGCCTTTGCTCCGTGGAGCTGGAATCGAACCTCCATCCCAGTGGGCCGCAGTCCCGGGCACAATCACTACGCCACCGGGGCTCAGCCCCTCTCTCCCCTTTCTTACAAAGCAGGATTCTGTTAGAAATCCCTATGCGTTCTGTCCTAGTTTATCATGTGAACAACACCATTTCTCACTCCTCTGTTCTCACTTCTTTGTATGTATTCTCAAAAGCTCAAGTGTTCTTTAAAGAGGTATTAAAACAGAAAGAGCAAAACAGAGGCCTATCCTCTTGCGTTAGGGGCTGGCAGCTAAGGTGAAGATTTGAGACTTACTGCTCCTCCCCAAACTGAGCACCTCTCTTTAGCTTTAACGAGTGATGAGTAGGACTGTTAGGATGTGTGAGCACTAAGAATGATTTTATCAACTAATATGGTTTGTTTCCTCTGGGCTAGGAAGCTGAAGCACCTGTCTCCAGAAATGTCCTCGGAGGGAAAAGAACAGCATGACCTTTCATCGGGAGACTCATCGGGAGAAAATGAGCGATACAATCCTCAGTCCAAAATCTGTCTGGAGCCTCAAAAAGAACCAAGGACTGACCTCAAGCCGGTTAGGGCTATGGATCAATGCAGACCGCATGTGAGGGTCCGTGTGGAGCCTCAAGAGAAACCAAATTTTGACTTCAAGAAGTTTATCATCAAAAAGCTACGGAAGGAATGCCAGTGCAGCCTATCCAAGACAAAAAACATGATATTTGGTTTCTTTCCAGTTTTGCACTGGCTTCCAAAATATGATCTGAAGAAAAACATTTTAGGAGATATAATGTCTGGCTTGATTGTAGGCATCTTATTAGTGCCCCAGTCTATTGCGTATTCCCTCTTGGCTGGCCAGCAGCCTATCAATGGTCTGTACACATCCTTTTTTGCCAGCATCATTTATTTCCTATTAGGTACCTCTCGGCACATTTCTGTGGGCATTTTTGGAATATTGTGCCTTATGATTGGTGAGGTAGTTGACCGAGAACTACACAAAGCTGGCTATGACACTGCCCATGCGACTCTTTCTCTAGGGAACGAGAGCACATCATTAGACCACCTGTCACCTGGGTCATGTGATCGAAACTGCTATGCAACAATAGTGGGCAGCACTGTGACCTTTATGGCTGGGGTCTATCAGGTGAGAAACAAGGGAACAAGTGGTTCTTGTGAAAGTAATCGCTGTGCATGAAATCTCAGAGCTCAGAATCTTAGAGATCATAATAGTTAATTTTGTATTGAATACTCAAATATGTGAGAGGGGGCACCCAGAACTCAAACTCTGGTCTGACTGACTCCAGAAGTAAAATAAGACTCTTTTCTCAGTCCTAGGTTACCTCCTAAATAATGAATTTCAGTAAACCAGATCTATTAAGTGGTTGCAGAAATGAGAGGAAACCCCAACCACCTAGTACAACTCTTTAATTTTACACCTCAAAAAACTGGGTTTGTGTGAGCTTGTGTGTTTCCTTAATGACAGTCAGCAGTAGTAATCAGACAGGAGGATAGCCGAGTGGAGAGCTGGCAGAAGGGCTAAGGGATGCAGGACTGTTTGAACAAAACATCCTTTCCCCACTGTTTAGAATTGTTGTTTTGATAATCGACTCTTACCATGATCATGGTTCTTTTGATTGTTGGGGGAGGGGGGAAAGTCCAAGAGAAGGGATCGGAGATGTGATTCTTCTCAGATCTCTCACGGGATCCCTCCTTTGCCATCTTCATGGTGGCTCTGTGCATTGCCTCCAGGAGCCGCTGCCAGCCTCCAAGCCCTTTTCTGCCCTAGGCATTTGGAACCAATAAGGGAAGGCTGGGAGTCGCTAGCCCTGTTGGGCGCTCAGATGAGAGAGAGAGAGGTGGTGCACAGGAGATGTGGGCCTCATTCTGACACTGGGGTTTTCATTAGTGAGCCTCACCAAGAAAGAGGAGGGATTACTGGGAGAGTGGAGAAAGTTAAATATTAAGATCTAAAATTACCCATAGTGGAAGGCATGTTGAGCCTAAATACTGGATGAGAATTGTTGCTTAAAATGAAGTTAGAGTGCTGTATTAATTTTTAAAACATGGTTCTCTTTTGAGGCAAATTTAATCTTTGTTTTACCAGTTAAATGATCTATAATTAAAGAAAATGTATGCTTTCTTAATGGGAAGTATTTGAGTGTCTAGATGTTTCCTCATAGATCTTTGGGAATTGCTTCCTTTTAGCGATCCCTTTAGCCCTGGCCCAGGGGTGTGACACTGCGGTTACAATTGTGGGGATGACGCAGACCGGGCAGTGTTTCATTCTGTTATAAGGTCGCTATGGGTTGGAACCAGCTTGATGGCACCTCACAGTATCCAAAGGGAGAAGGCACTGTCTCCGGGAAACCTCTCTGAGCCTGAACCTGGGCTTGCAGGGCAGGAACCTAGTGAGGGAGGGAGACCCAGAGCAGAGAGCTGCGCCTCCCTGCGGGGGAGCCGCACCCCGCCCCGTGTGTGCTGCGCTGCCTGTCTCCCTGCACCTGTGCGCTGCCTGAGCTGCGAAACCAGATGCAGTGCCTTTGCCAAGAGAGAGGCAGGTTCTTTAAAAGAAACATTGTGCTGGAAAGTAGGCATCCTAGGTTTGTGACTCAGCTAGGACAGTGAGGAACAGTGTGAACTCTGGGCACATTGTTTAAGCCTCTGAGCCTCTCTTAGTAAAATGAGAGGACTGATTGTCTTTTTTCTAACTTAGACATTCCATTGGTGCTATGATCATGTGTCTGTGCAAAGAATGCCGGGTTAATTCTTGGTGCGGAACCTCGATTTTATTTTAACACTTGCATGTCCTTTCTTCCAGGTAGCCATGGGCTTCTTTCAAGTGGGCTTTGTGTCTGTGTACCTCTCAGACGCCTTGCTGAGTGGATTTGTCACTGGTGCCTCCTTCACCATTCTTACATCTCAGGCCAAGTACCTCCTGGGGCTCCGCCTTCCTCGGAGTAGTGGTGTGGGCTCACTTATCACCACCTGGGTGCATATCTTCAGAAACATCCACAAGACCAATCTCTGTGATCTCATTACCAGCCTCTTGTG
The DNA here is from genome assembly GCA_004026705.1 of Nesogale talazaci. Taxonomy (NCBI): domain Eukaryota; kingdom Metazoa; phylum Chordata; class Mammalia; order Afrosoricida; family Tenrecidae; genus Nesogale; species Nesogale talazaci. Next base: position 43,614 of record PVJH01005230.1, on the reverse strand, counting down.
CCTTTTGGTTCTTTTGCCAACCAAAGAACTCAATGAGCATTTCAAGTCCAAGCTGAAGGCGCCCATTCCTACCGAGCTCATTGTAGTTGTAGCAGCCACAGTAGCCTCTCACTTTGGGAACCTACATGCAAACTACAACTCCAGTGTTGCTGGCCATATTCCCACTGGATTCAAACCACCCAAAGCACCAGACTGGAACCTAATCCCTAATGTGGCCGTAGACGCAATCGCTATTTCTATCATTGGTTTTGCTATCACAGTATCGCTTTCTGAGATGTTTGCCAAGAAACACGGCTACACGGTGAGAGCAAATCAGGAAATGTATGCCATTGGCTTTTGCAATATCCTCCCTTCCTTTTTCCACTGCTTCACCACTAGCGCAGCTCTTGCGAAGACGTTGGTTAAAGAGTCTACGGGCTGCCAAACCCAGCTTTCGGGTGTGGTGACCGCCCTGATTCTTTTGTTGGTCCTCCTGGTGATTGCCCCTTTGTTCTGTTCCCTTCAAAAAAGTGTCCTTGGCGTGATCACGATTGTAAATCTCCGCGGAGCCCTGCTTAAATTTAAGGACCTGCCCCAGATGTGGCGACTTAGCAGAATGGATACAGTCATCTGGTTTGTGACTATGCTGTCCTCTGCGCTGATAAGCACAGAAATGGGCCTGCTTATTGGCGTTTGTTTCTCCATGTTTTGTGTCATTCTCCGCACCCAGAAGCCAAAGAGTTCACTGCTTGGCCTGGTAGAAGACTCTGAAGTCTTTGAGTCTACATCCGCTTACCAGAACCTTCAGACTATGCCAGGAATCAAAATTTTTCGCTTTGTGGCCCCCCTCTACTACATAAACAAAGAATGCTTTAAATCTGCTCTATACAAAAAAACTCTCAACCCCGTCTTAGAAAAGGCAGCTCGGAGGAAGGCAGTCAAGAGAAAGATCAAAGAGGAGACAGTGACTCTGGGGGGAATCCGGGATGAAGCGTCAGCCCATCTCTCCAATGACCCCCTCGTGCTGCACACGATCGTGATCGACTGCAGTGCGATCCAGTACCTCGATACAGCAGGCATCCATACACTGAAAGAAGTTCGCCGAGATTACGAAGCCATCGGTATACAGGTTCTGCTGGCCCAATGCAACCCTTCTGTCAGGGACTCACTGGCCAGGGGCGAGTACTACAAAGAGGAAGAAGAAAACCTGCTCTTCTACTGTGTGTATGACGCAGTGGTTTTTGCCATGGAATCTCAAAATCAGAAAGCAACAGGTGTTCCCAACGGTCTTGAGGCTTTCCAGGGGTCAACTGAGAAAGCCGATGCTAGAAAGGATAATGCCTAGCCAGTGGGTTCAAATAGCCATTTCCACAGTGGAAAATGTCGCGCACTTACAAATTTAAACCCATTAGCCAAACATCCGCCTTCATTTGAAGGTGCTGGATTTTAGGTATATAAAAACACAGCAGAACTTACAGATAAAATCAATGAGAAAATATTTTGGCTTCAAGCTTTAGTGAAGATAGGAAATACTTTGATCATCAGGTGCTGTTGCATCAGCCTCACCTCAGAGACCCTATGTACAACAGACACGGCCCAGGCCTGCACCCTTCTCACGTTTGTTGCCATTCCTGAACCCACTCTTTGTAGCCGCCGGTCAATCTGTGTCATTGTGGGGCTGCCTGAAGTTTTGCTGACCCTACCCTGGGGACGGAGTGGTTCTGCTTCGGGCTGCTCACCACAGGGTAAGCAGTTTGAAACCACCAGCTGCTCCCTGGGAGGAAGAGGGACAGGCGTTGTATGTCCGTGAACAGCCAGTCTTAGAAACTCACAGGGGCAGTACGAGATCAGTGTTTTCTCTGTTTATCATGACATCTAGTTGAAGAAAAGGTCTAGGCTCTATTTGCTATAATAAAGGACTCTATGGGCAAAATATCGAATGATGCAGGAAGTATCAAAAGATGATAGAAGGAATAGAGTCACTACCAAAAAGACATGTCAGTGTTTGACTACTTCAGTTGGCCTTCCAGCCGTATGATAAAGAAATCAGGTATTCTCGGCATACATTGCCTATTGAATTAAACTGCCAACTCGCGCCAATTAAACCATCCTGTTATTGAGGATATATGCATTTGAATTCCCCCTTCTCTTAGAGGTAAAAGAGTGAACTTGATATTTACATTAGAAGTGCTAGAGTCCCTGAGAGGTCTGTGGAGAGGTAGGGGGCGTAACTGGACAATTTGGGTTCTTTCTTGTGCTTCTGTCTTCCCGGTCGTAGCTCCCCACATAGCAGGAAGATCTCTGGTTCCTGGTAGGAACTCATCATTGCTGTCTCCAAAGCAAAGTGCTGTGGCACAGCCTCGTCAGGAATGCCGATGCTGGGCAAGGTAATGCCATTTGGGCAGCCAGTGTGCCACGCCCCTGGTGACACCGGGCAGGACACCGACTCAGCACTTCTCGCCCTCATTTTAAATGAGCTCATGGGACACTGTCAAGGATGGAGAGCAAAAAGGAGAGACGGACAGTTTCCTTTTAGAATGGGCTTCGGAGCCTGTCTCCAAAGCGTTCCAGCAAGCACCCATCGAAGAGTGAGTCTTTCTCAAATAAAAGCTGTCGTTCATCTTTAGTCTGCAATAACAAGTCCCTGTAACCAATGGAAAGGGATGTATTATGTGACAGGTATCTCCAAAAGGACGCCGGTGATCAGTTTGGGACTTTTTTTGTAGGGGGGGGAGGGGAGGAGGCATCACTGCCCTCTGGTGGTCGTGGGAGCTACCTAGCCTTGCTTCTGGAGAGCCGCCGCTGGATTTGAACCGGCAAGCCCGTGGGCCGCAGTCCCGCACTCAATCACTTATGCCACTGGGGCTCAGCCTAGTTGGTGGCTTTTGTAGTGAAAGCCAGGCTCATTTTTACTGCCATGCCCCTTATTGGTGTATGATAATATATGGTGTATAATAAATGACAGTGACACCTTTTAACTCTCTTAAGTAACTTAAAGCCATTGTGGAAGAGGATATAGAAGCACCACACATTTATATAACCCAAGGTGTATGAATTCTACAGGTGTGTTTATCGTAGCTGACATTAGTTAGGAATTTAAGGAATAACTTGCTTTGAAAGCTTCTAGTTAAAATTTCAAGGTTCAGTATCTGAACCTTGACAGGTAAGGGAAATCATCCATGGTCAGGAAGAAGGACTGATTTATGTGAGCCAGAGAGATATGTAGTCATGTTAAGCAATAATCTCAAAAGGGCAAATCATTTTTAAACTGGCCTACCTGTAAATATTTATGAGGCAAGCCTGATATGTAGAGAACCTAGTAGAGTGGGACACACACAGGAGAGAACCAAAAAAATGTGTAAAAATTGGAATGCGTGGGCTGAGCCCTGGTGGCGTAGTGGTTGTGTGTGGGACTGTGGGGTGGAGGTTCCAATCCAGCAGCAATGCTGGGCCTCCCTCCTACTCCCACCACCAGAGGGCAGTGAAGCCAAAACAACAACAACAAAATTGGAATGTGTAAATGTGTAAAAATTGAAACTCCCTGGCCTTTGTGAAGCTGCCTTGAACACTTTCCGTTAGCTCTCTCGCGAGTTCTATAAATTGTCGCTTTGCTGTTGGGAGAACTTGGTCCACCCATCGCTACGTGGAATGCAAACTATACCTCCACCCCTTTCACAGCGAGGCAATTTCACAGTAAAAAACGTGTCTGGAGTTGTCTTTGAAGTGATTGGAAGAGTGCTCTTCTGTTCCTTTAGACCTTAGTCTGGAAATACAGAAGTGTCAACTGCTGCCATTTGCACGTATGCTTTTCTGGTTTGTTTTGCTCTTTCTCCTTAGCCTTATGACAGGTAACATCACACGCTCTTGTTTGGTCTTTTGTTTTTAGTTTCCCGTGTTCCTCCCTAAGCCAGGTTTGGATTGAGACCACTGGGTAGACTAAAGCTAATGTTTTAAAGCGGAGCGAAGGGAACAGGCCATTGGAAAGGCTGATGTCTGATGTCTATGACACAGGTAATGATTATAGATTTAAGACAACCCTAATGTAGCAAACACCAGCACAGCAACAACAACAACAACAACAACAACAACAAAACAGTAACTTCAGCCCAAAGAATTTGGGAACTCCATTAGAAGGATGGAGTATAGGATGTGACATTTACTCGATCTTTCTGTTCTTATTTGGATAGAAACACTTGTAGAGCTATCCGCAGTTAGCAATTCTTGAACTGTGTTCTGGTTTGTCTCTCCCCCATTGAAACAAGTAAGAGATTGTGCTTTCAGTAATTCATTAATAGCCAATTGTGAATAGCATTTATGATTATACTGCAGTTTACATTCTTCCTATGCTTGGGTTGAGACCTGCTGACATTTGCATGCTGTTAAAATTTTTGAGTAGCTGGCATTTAGAAGAATCAACTCTGAAGCCAAAGCGTAATTCACCAACCAAAACAAATGTTTACATTTGCTTTCTTGCCCAACGGCTTGGGCTTCAGTTCATTAAGTAATGTTTGTGCACTAAACTGATGTAAAAGGTATCTTACTAACTCTGAACTGTAGGTTCCAGAGAAGCATTTTCTCACTCCTGGGTAGCAAGTGCACGGAATGCTCAATATGCCCAAATGGGTATCATTTAATTGAAGTCCATCTACTTTAATGGTTAAAGCTTTACTTTTTAAAAATTTGTTACCATCAAAGGGATAGTTTGTGCCAAATGCATGGGTAGACTAAAGCTAATATTTTAAAGAGGAGTGAAGGGAACAGGCCATTGGAAAGGCTGCATTTGGCTGGCTGCAGAGGAGAGAGACCGAGTTATGTGGAATCCATTCTCTAGTGAAGCCCCCAAAGGTAGAAAGGTCAGGATTAGAAACCATACCTCTGTTGAGAGCAAGGGCAGGAACAGTTCTCCTTCAGGAAGGAGGTCGCGGGTTGGCCAAAGCTGAGAAAGCTGAGGTGCACAGGGTAGCCATGGCTGTAGCAAGAGCCCCTGGTGACCCACCCAGCAGCACTGCGTGTTTGTTAAACTGAGTGGCTACTGCTACCTATGCCTTTGATGATGATAAAACTGACAGATCTCGCTAATAATTGTTTTTAAAGTATGAGCAAAGGAAAACAGTAGTTAGATAAACTGAGCTTTAGAATTAGTACACACTGAAGTCACAATTTGCCATTAATTTTTAAATGGCTCCTTTAAAAATACATAATGATGTTACAGGAGTTGTCGGCAGAGACTGTCTTAGTAATTAGTCATTTAAAGTGTTTCCCTGCAGGTTTAGCTCTGGTCTTAACATAAGAGTGAGAAAAGGTTGCAATGCATTTCTTGGGAACTTGAAGTCTCAGAATTAAGTCTCAAATTCTGATTCTTATTAATATTCATAATATTGTTTTCCTCCCATTGTGAAATGTGTTGCTATCGGTGATCACCAGTGTCGACATTATCTCGAATACTTCTAGGGGGCTTATTGAGAAGCCGTGGGGCAGGAACTTTGGTGGGCTGTGTGGTTCCCTTCCAGCGGCACTCCTCCGTCGCAGCTGTCCAGGGGACGCTGCCTCTGTTGGAATTTCCAGTTGGAAATGCTTTCTGAGAAGAGTGGAACTGGACCAGCAAGGAAGCAGAGATGCCGCCGTCTACCCAGAGAAACATTCCAAACGGAAAAGGGAAAACTGACGGACAGGATTTAGATTGCTTCTCCTTTTTTTTTTTTAAAGAAACATTATGTATACACACAGCCCATCTCAAGACATGAAATCAAATGACTGCTTCAGTTGTCTGTTCTTTAAATTTTGTTGTTGTTGAACACTTTCTAGTGATACCGTACTTGAAACTAGGCTTAACAAAACTAACCAAAAAGAGAGAGTGGATCTTGAAGACTTGTAGGCTTTGAACTAATTTTTGCTTTAGACAATCAGCAATGAAATCATTAATTTGAGTTCTAAATATAAGAAAATTTTAATAGACTAGGGCAGAATAACACGCCAGCTAATTTATCATCGCCTATCAAAATATTATGGAAGATAAAGGGAAACTGTTAGTGTTTGAAAAAAAATTTTAGTTTAAATTGTAGGAATAGGCATGTGACTGGGAAAATTTAGTTCTGTGAGGTAATTTTTTTTATCCTAATCAGGACTGTAAAAACTTTTACAACTGAAATTTTAAAGTAAACATTGTAAATACAGTTTTAGGAAGATATGCATTAAACTGAACAGTGGGTTCTTTATTTTTTGTTAATGGTATGAAAAAAGAACAATGAATTCTGAGAAAACAGACACCAAATGCCTTCACTGAAGAAATCCTGTGTGTATGGCTACACTAGAACCTCGCATGACATTTCCCCCAAAGCCCCTGCCTTTCTGTCCGATCTGCCTCAGCCGTCCTGCACGGGGTTTCGGAAACGGTCAGTCTTTACAGGAGCAGATTGGAACCACTGACCTCACCGGGCCGCAGTTCTGTAACCAACAGCAGTGAAAAAGCCAAATAGTTGCAGACTATTTGAAAAATACAAAGGGGGAAATATCAAATGGAGTATCTAGAAAGTACAACAAACGCTTTGAAATGGGGAGGCTTTCCTCCCCCAACTCCATTCCCATGCCTCAAATAAGAGAACTTGGAATCTAGCAGCTTTGGCTTTTTCAATCCGAATTGGTTGTGAAATCGTGGTTTGAGGCGTGTTGGCATGGTTTCCACCTCTCAGGAATGAAGGTTTGTGAACACACAGACCTCTTAAGTTACCTTTATTTTCTTGGTCTCCATTGCTACTTTGTATGCAAATCAAGACGTTATCAGGGGCACAGGTGAATGAACCTAAATTCTAAGTCTGTCCTGTTCACTGTAAATAGAAATACTGCCTTTTGTATTATTCATTTAAGACCAGTGACTTTTAGGAACATGTTCTATATATAGTACATGGATCTTTTAAAATTAAAGCCACGTGCCTGGATGCAGTCCTATATAAATCATGGTTAACCCTCTTATAGGATGATCAATCATTGGTAGGGGTCAACCCTGCAGGGACAGGAGTGACCAATCCTTTTCTGGAAGTATATGCTCATGATGTTTAATATATAATATTCTATATGTATATTGCGATCTAGTGGTGTCATTTCTTTTGTCTACTAATAAATATATTCTTATATTTTGTTTTCTGTATCTAAATGATTTGAATTCAAGCAAGATTTTAACTGAAAGACACATTCCAGTCACCAATGAGTTTTAAAATAGCAACTCTTTATCTTTGGAAATTGTTTTCATCATTAATGGTTCCCCACTATAACAAAAGGATCTCTCAGCATAGAAGTGCATCAAATGTCAGTCCAGGTACTTTCCTTGGACGTGGGTCAGCTGAGAGTTCCACCACTGAAAGGGGAGAGGGCTGCATTGCTTGAGGGCCTACCTGCTAACAGCAACCAAACCTGGTTTCCAGGCGGACCTTTCAGGAACACCAACTAGCACATCTTGTGCGGGACTGCTCTGCCTAGATGCCCAGAGGCACCACACCGGCAAACTCTTCCTAATCCTGCTGTGAGCAGAGGAGCCACTCAAACCAGTTACGTGGGAATTTCAAGAATCCCCTCAACTCTCAACCCTGGTGATGCTAAAATTCACCATCTTTGTGCCCTCATGATGATTTTGCTTTCAGATTGTGCAGCAAGCTAAGTATCTGCTTCTCTAGGAGGACCCAGTCTCCACATCATTGACACTGGCTACTTACTCCTCTGCCAGTGGCCTCCTGTGTTTTCAGGATAGGTTCCAAATTAACGGCCAAGATCTTCACTCCCCCTACTTAAAGCTTCATTGTTTGACTACATAGCCGTTGTGTGACACACCAACCTCTGACCTTAGGTATTCACAGTGGAGTTAGCATTTCTTTATGTGGCCAATACATATGGGAACAAACATTTGTCATCTCAGCATTCTTTTTTTTTTTTTTTTTAAGGCTTCACTGCCCTGGTGGTGGAAGTAGGAGGTCCAGCCTTTGCTGCTAGGAGCCGGAATTGAACCTCCATCCCAGTGGGCCGCAGTCCCGTGCACAACCACTACGCCACCGGGCCTCTGCCCCATCTCAGCATTCTTGACAAAGGAAATTCTGTGGCCCCGTGTTCACCATGTAGTGTAACCACTGCCATTGTCTGCTGTGTCATCTATCTTCACCTTAGGGTCTTCATATGTGCCATCCTGCCTCTCATCCAACCTGGCTCCCACCTCAACTCCTATCCAGATACTGTCCAGATGTCAAAAGGCCTTTATTCTTGCCAACATTTCCTACTAAGTTCTCTCTTTGGGGAGTCCTTTTGGACGCTATACAAAGGAGTACCACCCAAATCCTGGAGTTAATATTTTCAAAGTTATGATTTTAATTTTTTTAAACAAAATAACCTTATAACCTTCAAAGTACGCGCCATTATACTTAATGCATTTGCCACATCTGTGATTCTGTGCTTGGAAACATTTTTCAAACTCATGTTGGGATGGCTGACAGCACCTCTCGTTTTTTTTCTTCACCTCTTCTATGTCATCAAATCCTGGTCCTTTCACATCCCTCTTCATTCTCAGAAACAAAAGGATGTCTCACAGAACAAGGTCAGGTGAGCACAATATGTGAGGCAAGAGACATGCTGTTTTTAGCCCCAAACTAGTTCACTGAGATGGCTGTGTGAGCAGGTGCGTTGTCGCAGTGGCAAAACCAATCTCATCTGCCACAGATCAGGTCTTTTTTTTTTTTTTTTTAGATTAGGTTTTTTGTTGTCACACATTGTTACCCAATTTCTTCAGAACCTCCAAGTAGAAAGCTTTATTAACCATCTGACCTGGTGGGAGGGACTCCAAATGCACTATCTCCCTCCTATCCAGTTTTGGGGGGGTTAACCCCTGATAGAGCTCTCTAAAGTGACGTTTTCCACGTTGTGTTTTAATATCCCCTCATTGTAGCTCATCTAACTTCCTGCACTGCTTAGGGCAGGACCCTGAACTTGATCTCTACAACCCCTATGATGAACTATGGGTGTCTTGTGAGGTCTAACAACTGCTTGCTGTAAGCACAGAGGGGTTCATGTCCTCTTCCTTGCCACGGGCTCATTTCCAGAGCACACTGAAGGTCAGCCACACGGCCGCTGGCTCTCAATGACTCTGGATGTCTCTAGAAGGAATCGATGTACAATGGAGTAGACACAGTAGGTCACAGCTGTCTCTAAGTTAGTTGTGTGAACAACTCCCACGTCTTATTTCTCTTTTTCCTTGCCTTCCTTCTCAATCCCAGTCAGGTCAGAGGAAGTGCTAGAGGCGGTGTCTAAAGATTCTTTAGTTGGCTAGGTTGTCCCTTACACGACTCACTTTTGCCCTCTGGTGGGCAGAATACCACATTGCACTTAAATATGATCTCTCACTCAAAAACTCAACTGCCCGTGAATTCCAACTCAGTGACCCTGCAGGACAGGGTAGAACTTGCTGTGCGTTTCCGAGACTAACTCTCTACCTCAGGTAACACAAATTGCTCTGGTTCCTGGGTTATTTAATGGGTGGAGACCTAGGAATTAAATTACCTTAGCCTTTTCGACTTTTATAATGTAATTTTCTAAAAGACTAAATGATAACAATTGAATCTGTTCTTGCCAAATAAGAATTAAGTCTTACCTCGCTCTTGAAAAGGTCCTTCTTAGGAACAAGCCATAGAAAACTTGATTTATCTATTGATTAGACTGGAACTATCCACTGGTGGAAGAGCAGTTCTTGGAAGAAAGGGCTAATCCCTTTCAACACCAACATCTCTTTACTTAAGTCGATGGCTGTCTCGAGGGTTTGTGTTGCACATAGGGACAGATGGTGGCGGTGGTGGGCAGCGTTTATAGGACATGCACGTTGTGCCAGGACAATTGAGGAGGGGCCTGGGTCCAGTGTGCTCTTGTACCTGGTTTAGTCAACTAAGGCGGAGTTAGTGCATGTGTGTGTGTGTGTGTTGGGGTGGGGGGACGGACACAGGAGGTGTTCAGCGACCAGAGAGGGAGAAGTGGTAGATAGGTGGTCTGGTGATGAAAACAGGCAAAGAAGGAATGCTATTAACTTCTTTTAGTTTAAAAAGGAAAATATTAAATAAACCCTAAGGTCACACAGATCAGAGACTTAACCAATGAAATGAGACACAACACCCCTATTGGAGTATGATTTCCATTTCTTGGGATTGAATTGAATCGAGGACATTAAATTCCTTTTTTTTTTTAAGGGCAAATTTAAATACATCTACAGAACACCTACTATGTACAAGGCATGTAGACAAAACCTTTCATATCTAAGTCCTGTGATATATATGGAGGCAAAACTAAATACAGGTATAGCTCTATACATTAGAGTTCTTTCTTTTTTTCTTCTTCATTGAGATACTATATGAGGCAATGATATTCCTGAAATAATTCTGAAACCCTTTTTCAATGGAATACAATCCTACCAAATCAGCAGAAAGGAGTTCAAACTAGATCGGAGAGTGAGGATAATTGTTTTGTTTTTTCCTTTCTACAATTAGTGGAGGACGCAGATGGCCAGGTAAAGAGAAATGCTAAAGTCCTTCTAGAAACTCGGAGGTGAGACTGGGTTTTAATGAGCCTTCCAGATGATTCTGCTGTGCACTGAAATTTGAACATCACTGAGCTAACCCTGTGGGGAATGAACCTTCGTGGCATAATAGGTTAAGGCTAATTCAAACCCACTGACTGTTCCTGAAGAAAGATGAGGCTGGCTGCTCCTGTCCAGGTTTAGTCCCGGCAATGCTCTCTGGTGTCGCGTGGCATCAGAACCCAAGGCAGTGGGTTACGGATGGAGCACAAAGTCGGCTGCAGGCCCAGAAGGGTGCTTGACCTCTGGTGGCTCATCCCACAGTGCCTCCAAGTTGCCAGCACATTTGGAGAAAGCCCCAAATTTTGGAACCCTAAGTTTCCATGACTAGTAACGGCCTCCATGCTGCTGAAGGGTGGCTGCTCTGCGGAGACTTCCCCCATCCAGTGCTCAGGTGGGTACAGCTTGAGGGCAGATACGTGGGAACAGGATGTGAGCTGTGCAATTGTCAATCAGCAGGAGGACCCGGCGTTCTGTCGGCTTCCTCCTGGCACCCACTGACTTCGGCCACTCACGAAGTGGGTCCTGCGCCATCTGAGCCCACCGGTTGGCTGGGTAACCACAAGCAAGGGATGGATGTTCTGGAGGCAGCGTGGGTGGGGTGACCTGCCAACAATGGTCTCATTTTTGAACACTCACCCTTGCCTGTCCCCTCTACCACAGTCCCTTCAGCAGCAAGCGTGCGTTGGGAAGCAACTGGAAAAACACACCCGTCTTTCGGCATTAAAGATACCATCTGGGCTGCAGTCAGCAATTAGTTCCGTCATTTCTCTTGCACGCCACTTGTTCGCCTTCTCTATTCCTGGACCCTTCATTAACCTGTCCCTATTCTCTCTGCTTTCCAAGCATTTCCTGTGGCAATCCCTGAATCTGTTCAGCCAGCCCACACTTGCTGTCACAGCCACACACGTTGGCTAGGTTTAGTGCTTTTCCCCAATGACAGAATGTTCTCGGCATGGGTTTCTTGAAACCCTGAAAAAACCATCTCTTGATGTCATCATAGAACGTGTCCCTCGCCTGTTTGCTGGGGTGAATGCCTCCCACTTTTCGTTCTTCAAATTTGATATGATTCTTTAAAAATATAGGCAAAATAGGAGGGATGCCTACTCCTTTTACCACCTTATTTTTTCCCCAGCCTGAGTCTGCAGCTGCACAGTGTTCATTTTCTCCTCCGAGGAGAACTGCAATGTCTCCCCTGGTCTGCCATTCCACGTGGAAGGTCTGGGTCATAACTCTGCTCCTCTGTGAGTCTTATTTTGCCACAAGTATGACCACATAAAATACTCAGCACGAACCAAAATCAATGGATTTCTCTTCAATATGGGTTCCAATTTTTTGGGAAAAAAAAAATCCTACTTGGAAATAATGAGGCCAAAATCAAGAGAAAATAGAATTCACACTGACCTTTTGTAGAAATGGATTATATAGACTCATAGAATGTTTGAAACAAAAGTGATCTGACAATTTAGCTATTTCAGCTTGTTGAACTTCTATAAAACTGGGAAGTCGGCTCCTGTCTATTGTGAAAATACATGCAATAGAGGGGAGAGCCTTGCAATGGCCACCCTGCATAGATTCATGGATGTCTAATCTAGTTTATTACATGGATGCAGAAACTGAGGTTCAAGGAAGAGGTTTACAGGTACCCGACACTCATGTCTTGATTAGTGCTCTTTTTGCCATCCCAGATCCTGCTTGAAATTCCACACTCAAATGAAATCTTCAAAACTCTTTCACCATCTAGCTTAGAAGGGCTTTCGCTGTGAGATGTTTTAGGCAGAGGCATTTTGAATTTTCTCAGTCCCAGCAGTTAAGGATATCATAATGAACTGTACTTGGTGAAATATACAATGTAGTGAAGCCGATTTATTACTACCAAACTGATTATGATTACTACCAAGTGTGATATGTGCTGTGAGGGAATTAAACAAAGACTATCGGAAGGAATAAAAATGGGCAATCTAGTTACATAGAGAGGCCAACCGTGGTCTCACTGAGAGATGGCATGTAAGCTAAGGCCTCTATGAAGTGGAGGGCAGTGCAGCAAAGGACATGGCATCAGCAAAGCTCAAGGGCGGGGAAGAGCTCGAAGTACTGAAGTGACTCACAGGACTCCAATTGTAGGACAATGGTGAGAGGCAGACCATTCAAAGACACTGACAGGAAATTGATTACTTTTGAGTGCAATAGAAATCCGATGATCTTGAAGCAAAGGATTAGCTAGGGCAGTAGTTCCCAATCTTTGACCCTTTAATATAATTCCTCTGCTGTGGTGAGCCCCCAACCAAAAATTATTTTCATTGCTACTTCATAACTGTAATTTTCCTGTTAGTTATAAATTGGGAGATCCCTGTGAAAGGGTCATTCGACCCCCAAAGGGGTGACTACCCCACAGGTTGAGAACCGTTGATCTAGGGTGATGATCTGCTTCCCTCTTTTATTATTTTAATGAAATGCTGCTTTATGGCAAAGGGATCCTATTCGGATATGGGAATCCTGTTGCTGATCCTTAGGTGAAATGATAGCAAAATAGGCAGGTTGCAATCCCTCTCTTACCTTTCCCACATGGAAATGAAAAAGATTGGCCTCAACCAGGGTGGGCATATTAGCATATCACATTTAGGCCTCACTCTGGACCTGGCAAGTATCAGAAAATCTCTATGAAGAGATATGATTTGTTAAAAACTCCTAGACCCGTGGTTCTCAACCTGGGTCGCAACCTCTTAGGAAGTCCAACGACTCTTTCACAAGGGTCCCCTAAGACCATCGAAAACACATATTTCGGATGCTCTTGGGAACGGGGACACCACTCCTCTATTGTCTCCAGGAAGGTCCACTCACATGCAGACATGCCCACATATGAGTACTCAGCGTGAAGTGCTACCCATGCTACACCATGCTTCAAGGCAAAATTTCACTTATTTTTTAATTAGAAATAAATATTTCACAATATAGAATTACATATTATCTTGTGATTAATCCCTATGCTTTAATTATGTTCCACTTGTAACAATGAACATACATCTTGCATATCATGTATGTTATGATGCATAACAATAGCAAAATTAGTTATAAAATTGCAAAGAATTCTATGGTTGGGTGGTCACACACCCTGAGAGGCCGTATTAAAGGGTCGTGGCATGAGGAAGGTGGAGAGCCACTGTCCTAGCGGCATCCTGATATGCTCTGTGGTTGCATCTACAGAGCAGATTATCCGCAAGGCGCTTCCCACTTTGAAATGTTGTATGCTCCATCAGATGCTTCAGACTGTAGTGTCTTAAGGACAGGAAGACAGAGCGAGTGAAACGGAGGGATAACATCTCCCGAGAGAGTTCTATGACCGGTGGCCCTGCTTAGGGGTAATCAGAATTAAAAACAAACCAACCCAACCCGCAGGCTGGCAAAGCACAACAGGATCCAGCAGCGGCAGTTTGAAGCTTAGGGCTTTTATTGTGAGCGCCCTCAAAGGCTGAGAGACAGCAACCTTCCCTTCCCACAGTAGGCAAGACTAAGTCCTGGAGGCCAAGCTAAGAAATTAGGGCTTTATTCCAAGCCAGGGGGGTGGGGTGAGGGGTGGGGAGTGGGGGGGGGGGGAGGGTAAGCACATTTGAAGGGCTTGTGCCAAGAGGGGCACGATCCGGCTCGAAGGTTCAATACCATCTCCGGCGGGAGGCAGGGAGGTCAACGACATCGGCCTCGGCCAGGGTTGGCGGCCGAAGGCTGGGGGCGGCGGTGGGCGAGGAGACCCACGCAGGCCCTTGGCACTGTCGTAAGGGGGCGGGGCGCCTGGGATCGGTTACCACGGGGGGCCATCCGTGAGCCGGGCAGGGAGAGCCTGACCACCCCCAGCAGTTGCCCAGAGCCTCTGCTCACGGGGGCGGCGGGCGGCAGGGGATGAGGAGGGCGGCTGGAGGCCGCGGCTGGAGGGAACCCCATCCTGGACGCGCGGGGGCCCAGGCCAGCGGACCGGGCAGGTCCTGACCGCTGTCTTCTCGGGCGAGGATGGCGGAGGCGGGGGTTCGCCGGGCTCAGGCGGGACGAAGAGGTGAGGCGGGCCGCGACCCCGCCCCCCCCTCCCTCCCTCCCTCCCCGGCTCGGCGAAGCCCCGCCCTCATTACCTGCACGCCCGGCTGCTGCCCGCGGCCTGAGCGGACGCATCCACCGACCCTCCGCCCGCCGCCGACGGCGACTCCCTCCGCGCCGGAAGCAGTCCTTCCGCCCGGGCAGGCCCGGGGAAGCCGCGGCCGACACTTCCCGTGAGCCCGCCTCCCGGCCGAGCCTGGCCCGCTGCGCCTGCGCGAGGGGGCCGCACGCAGTCACGCGCTCCGCGGCGCTTCCGGTGCGCCGCGAGGGCCGCCGGGACGGGTCTCCCTGGCGATCCGAGGTGTGCTGCGGCTGCTCTGGCCGCCGCCGAGCCGGTGCCGCGGTGCCGCCCGTGCCCCTGCAGCCTTCCCCGGGCTCGCCGGGGCGTGACCCCCGGGGCCTCGGGCAGGCGTCCGTGACGGGCCTGCGGGACGACGCTGTGCGCCCGCAGCCGCCCGCCGGCCCGCATCGCGACTGGGCCGGGGGGGGGGAGCCCGAGGGGCTGTCGCGACTCCGCGCCGAGGGTCACCGGGCGGGGCCGCGGGGCCGGGGCGCCTCCAGCCCCCGGGATGCGCGCACGAGCCCTCGCCTCCACCGCCTTGTTGCCCCTGTCGCCGCTGGAGCCGCCTCTCGCCGACCGCGGGGAGCGCGGGTGCGACGGCCAGCCCCCTCGCCGAGCCCCCGGGCCCAGCGCCGCCGGGCATGTGAGCCGCGCGGCCCGCACGCTCCTCCGGGTAAGTCCCGCCCTCGAGGCCCGCGCCGCGGACCCCACGGGGCGGCCTTGGCCGGGTGCCGCGGCTCTCGGTGGCCTCCGCCACGAGAGAGGGCCGGGGGGGGGTGGGAGGGGAGCGGGGGGCGGCTCGGTGACCTCTCTCGAAGTCTTTTGGGGCGCGAGACTCAGTGCATGCATCGGCTCCGGTGGCAGACCTTCCAGCCCCCGGGCCGGGCCACCAAAGGTCATCAGCCCACGAGGTTCCAGGAGGAGCTGCCCAGGCAGCGCTTGTGTCTCACGAGTTTCGAGTTCTGCCTGTCACCTCGTTTGGCAGACGAGAAAACCAGCATTAGTTTGCCACCGCGGCCCCCCCCCCCGAACTCTGCCATCGAGGCGATGCCAACTCACGGCGACAGCCCCCGACCCCCACCCCCACCCCTACCTCCACCCCCGGTGGCTTTCGGAACCCGTAACTTCACAGGAGTAGAAAGCCATGTCTGTCGGCGGGTGGCTTCAAACTGCTGACCTTGCTGTTCGGCGGCACAACGCACGGGCGCCTCCGATCTCCCAAGGTCAACCTGAGTTAGAACTCGCATTATCAGCCCAAGGGTTTCACTTAACCTGTTATCCTACTTTGCCTTGCCTTGCGGTGCTGCAGCCTGGGATGTAGACACAGTTGTGGACCTGCTTTAACAGTTGTTGCCACAGAGAGGGAGATGCATGCCCTTAGAGCCCCATCCTTCGCCCGCCTCAGTGGCATTGTTCCCTAACCCGTTTTGCCTTGGGAGCCCAAATCCTACCTTCTTCCACTAGACACTTCAGGGCTAAGAAGTCAATTATTAAGGGCAAAAGGGGAGGGGGGCCGGGAATCCAGACTCTGAGTTGTATTCCAACTACCCTTTCTCAAGGAGCCCTGGTGGCAGGGTGGTTAAGAGCTTGGCTGCTCACCAAAAGCTTGGCTTCCGGAGAGTGTGCGATGCAGCAGGAGACTTCTGGGAAGCTTTAGGGGTTTGGGGCCCTGTGAAGTAGTTCTATTCTGTCGGAGAGGATCGTTGCTCTCAATCAGGATCCCCTGGAAGGCAGCCGTACGGCTCATGGTCTGTTGCTTCCCCAGCCACGTTCGGGGGTCAGTTTTGTTCCTGAACTGTGTGCTTTGATAGTCAGATTGCAACTCTTCAGCCGCCCACAACAGGACAGGGGATCCTTTAGAGCAGCGCTTCTCAACCTGTGCTGTCCTCCGATTCTTAACAGTAGCAAAATTACAGTTATGAAGTAGCAACGGGAATAATTTTATGTTTGGGGGGGGTCCTCACCACATGAAAGGGTCGCAGCATTAGGAAGGTTGAGAAGCACTGACTCAGAGATCACATAGAAGTAGAAGAAATCCGAGGAATATGTATTATTAATCTGGGGCCTAGTTAAGTGCATGGACTTCAGAAAGGTCACGCAGCCTTGCAACCCCCGTGGGGCAGTCTGCTCTCCTGTACCAGAGTCGTCATGGACTTGAATGGGAGCTAACAGTAAGAACCTGGAGCAGATCTTTTCAATTATAGGAGAAGGGCTGTGTTATCTGCTTTGTTCTAAGAGAGGTGTTTGTTTTTGGTGTTTTTGTTTTGGGGCGTTTTTTTCTATTCTAACTTTCACAGCATAATCAAGAGACGTTTGGTGCCCAGAGGTAGAAACCACTTGGTCCAGCATCGTATCTCACTGAAGAACAGCTAACACATACAGGGAATAAGCCTCACCAGTCCAAGGTCACATAGTTTCAAAACATTTTCAGACTAGGATCCAGATCTCCTTCTTTTGTATCCACTGCACCTTTTCTCATTAGACTCCTCCGTGGAATGAGGTTTGAATGCAATCTGAGTGTGCTTTCTACCACCAATCACTCTTGTGTTTACTACCACAGCTCCGTTCCCAGAAGCCTAAATTCCTTCCCGACAGGTCAGGAGCAATTACAGATGTCCATGCTCACAGAAAGTTTATTAAATATCTTTTTTAGAGGCCTGCCAGTGGAAATAGGTAGTGTAGTGAGTGAACGAAGACCCAGACAGTTGGATTTGTGAGACAAAAGCCTTTATATTTCAGTTCCTGTTGGTGCCTGGTGCCTTGGGTCAGTCATTAGACTTTTCAATCCCAGATGGTTCCGTTTTAAATTATGAGTTATTTTATATGTATAGTATTTGACTATTCTCAATTAAATGTTTCATCTATTGTGTTCTTTGGATCTTATCACTCTAAAGCAGGTAAGACTTCTCTGTTTATACAAAAGAGAACCAGAAGGCTCTTGTCGCCTGCCCTAAATCAGTAAAGCTGGCAAAGTGCAAAGAAACTCAACCATAGGCTTGTTTCTAGGTCTTGCATGATGGGACTGGCTGAATCAAGTATAGACTTGCTTGGGGTGAAAAAAGGTGGGACAGAGGGACCAGACCATCTGAATTTTAGACCAGTATTTTCTTTGCCTGGTACCATATAAAAAAACCCAACTTGTAGCGAGTTGATTCTGTGTGAGGCTAATACTATCCAGTGAGGGAATATACCTGAAGGGACTATCTACCGTGGAGTCCCACATTTACCTGGTCAAAAGAAGTCATCCGAGGCATTTGTTAGACATGCTCTTGTCTTAGTTCTGATTCAGAAGGGCTAGGGCAGAACCCTGGGATCTGTAAGTCTAAGAAATAACTCAGGTTCTTTTAAAGTTCTTCAGAGTGTGAGAAATGGTTAAACCTTAAGACCTGCCACTGGTGAGTTGTTCAGTCAAACTGCCCCCTTGAGGGTGGAGTTCCTGAAACTCTGACTTTTCTCTCTAGCCATGGATGCACCATATGATGGTACTGAGGTAACTGTTGTGATGGAGGAAATTGAGGAAGCCTACTGTTACACCTCCCCTGGGCCACCCAAGAAGAAGAAAAAGTATAAAATACATGGAGAAAAGGCCAAGAAACCCAGGTTAGTGAACACTTTAGTATCTGCTCACGTTTAAAATGCAAAACCAAAAGGTAGTTTGGAATGCTTATAAGTGAATGTTATTCTGTGTTGAGAAGAACTTAAAGACTGCATTCAGATTCACGAAAGGGTCCTCCAGATCAGGGTTGGTGGGTTTGGGTTGGGGGAGGGGTTTATACCAACATTTGCCATTCTTAGTTAGACCTCAGCCATGTTTCTAGGCTGTGACAGGAAATCGTATCATATAAAGAGTTGACACTGTACAGGTGAACTCCTGTTATTAGATATTTAAAGTAAGACATTGATATTTATGAAATTATCCATCACTCACTCAGCTACCCTTGAGTTGATTTTGATTCACCGTGACCCCATAGGGGAGTAGAACTGCCCCTTTGGACTTCCAAAGCTGTCACTCTTTAAGGAAGCAGACAGCTTCCTCCTCCTCCTCCCTTGCAGAAAGATGGGTTTGAACGGCCCACCTTGCCTTAGCAGCCCAGGTTGTAACCCCTGTGTCAGGGACATCTATGGAGCATGTCCATATTGTAGTTGTAAACCCCCTCTGCCCTGTGAACACCTGAAACTTCTTGCTGAAGTCATCAGTCACGCATCACTTGGAAGGTTATGTTTTCTTTTGACAGCTGGGAAGATGACCAAAGGTTGTGTAGAAGTGTAATTTATAACCAACCGTACCATGAAATTAGCCACTCTACAGCTTTAGAGATACCTGTATTTTTCTGTGCTTCCACTGAGTTTTTGTTTTTCCCAAAGAAACATTCATTATGTTTTTGCTTCCATTGGGTTTTCAAACCAGCCATTTACCCAGAACAGGATGGTCTGTGAGAAGTAATCCCACGAACCTTTGTTAGTGAAGAGAGCAACCCCTCACTGTTCAATTTACTCTTCCCCCATAGTTTCTGAGAAAAGTATGTACGTTTGTTTTTTTCTTACTTGCCTTTCAATTTTGTCAAATGCTTTGAAGCAAGCCGCTTGCTTGTGTATCTACCTCTTCATATCCCAGAACCTAGCACTGCAGTGCCACCTGGTAGAATGAGGAAAATCTCACAAAGTCATTGCCTTTCCAGGTCTGCTTACCTTCTATACTATTACGACATTTACCTGAAAGTGCAGCAGGAGCTCCCCCACCTCCCTCAGTCAGAGATCAATAAGAAGATCAGCGAGAGCTGGAGACTTCTCAGCGTGGCGGAGAGGAGTTACTACCTGGAGAAAGCCAAGCTAGAGAAAGAAGGATTGGACCCTGTGAGTGACCACCCCACCCCTCACCCCCGGTCCAAAACTTTCTGCCACAGAGGGAGTGATCACAGAGGGAGATGTGCTTCCAGTTGTCATATTTCCATTTCTCGTGTTTACTAAACTTCTGAGTTGAGCCATCTGGCTTTCTTGATTATCATGTCCACTCTTTTTCTGTTTCAGTGATACCCTGCATTCTCTTGTTTTGGGTACAGCAATGCATGGAGCTGACATTTCTGGGAGTGACTTGCAGTGACTCTTGGGTTCCTTTTCTGGTTTTTGCTGAAGCTAGAACCATTTATCTTTTGGGGTTGCTAGTATTTAACATGCGAAGGGGTACCACCCCCCCAACAGAATTGTACTGGGTGGAGCAGAGCTTTCACAGTATGCATTTTTCGCGCTAGTTGAGCATGGAGCCACTCCCTCTGAGTTAGCACACCCAGTGGCATCACCTGGGAAGATGCTCTCGGTCACAGTGAATTTTTTGGTAAAAGACAGTTTTTTTTTTTTTTTTTTGGATGGCCGATTTAAGAGGAGAAGGGCACGAGGCTGCAAACTTGTGTTTGCTGCTTGGGGAGATGCCGCCGAGACTGTTGGGTGTGGAACACTGATCACAGGACAGCACTAGGGGAAAAGCTCAAGTGCACAAGTACTTCTCCTGTGTCAAAAAGGTGAGGTCTCCATTGATGACAAGCCTCATTCTGGACACCCCTCAACTTCCCAAATGGACGAAAATATCGACTTGTAGTGCATTTGGATTTCACTCTTCCAGGGCAGACTTTTAATCAAGCTTTCTATTTAGAGGTATTGAAAAGATTTTCTAACAGTGTGACAAAAAAGGTCTAATTTGTGGCAGACTGGGACTGGTTTTGCCACCACGACAGTGAATCTGCTCACGCAGCTAGCTCAGCGTACCAGTTTTAGGCAAAAAATCCAACATGCCCCCTTGTCCTGTACCTTATTCACCTGACTTCGCTCTGTGAGATTTCTTGTTTCTTAGAATGAGGAGGGACATGAAAGGACCATGATTTGATGATGTAGAAGGGGTGCAGGGAAAAAGGAGGGAGGTGCTGTCAGCTATCCCAACAGATGAATTTGAGAAGCGTTTCCAAGAATGGAATCGCAGATTTGACAAACGTAGCAAGTGTAATGAGTACTTAAAAGGTGGTAAGGTTGTTTTGTTAAAAAAAAAAAAAATTAAATAGGGCTTTGAGGAAAAAAATGCCTGTTTGGGAGATGGTACCACCTCGTATTATCTAATTTAGCCTTTTCTCCTACCCCATGAGTTTCTATAGCAAAGTAATGTAATTATATGGACTGCTAAGAGTTAAGGCAGAATGGGGAATTACAGATTTACATGTGTGGATGATAATTCAGCTGCTGTGTTAAATATCCCATTCTTTAGTTACCACTGGTGCTGGTGGGGCTCCGTGGTGTTGTAGTGATGATGCTTTGGACTGTGATTCGATCGAGTTTGGAACCACTGGCTTCGAGGGAGAAAGACTGGGTTTTCTACTTTTGTGAGCGGTTACAGCTCTGTGAGCCACGGGGGGTTGCCGAGTCAGCACTGCCTCTATGGCACTGAGTTTGGTTTTTGGTTTGGTGCTGGAAACTAATGCCTGAAGGGAACATGCAGGTCAAAACTCAAGGTGATGGAGAACAAGGCTCTCAGCCTTGAACTAAAGGACAGGCAAAGAAACATAGAGGCCTGAGCCTGTCAGCTTTCACAGTAACAAAATGTACCAGTCGCTATTAGAACTGCTTTATAAAAACAAAACAAAACCCTGGAATTTCTGCAGGAAAAATAACTTGTTATCGCAGGCTGAAACCTTCTTAGCCTCAATTCCCCCCCCCCCCTTTTTTTTTTCAGTTTGAAACAGTGGCTTTAATTTCTTTCTTGATAGGGGTGAGCAGGTTTCTGGGGATGCAATAACCTTGTTGGCGGTGCACAAGCTGTGTGTGCCCCTGGGTGGGGTGGGGAGGAGTTGCATCGCCTGTGCTCCTTCTTGAGGTTCGGCCCTTACTGGGTTGGTGTTTGTCTTCCTCTGAGAGCTTGCTGTTCCCCGCAGTCTTTGGGACACGCCCGTGTCTGGGAAGCAATTCCGTGGCAGGAGCAGGTAACCCAAGACCAGCATTCCTTGTTTCCTGCTAAGGAGTCAGCAGTCGAGCACCTGCAGTCTTTAGCCACAGACTGCTTTAGCCACCACTTGCCCTGAGAGCATGAGTGGCTGCTCTGATGCTAACTAGCCGAGTGACTTCCGAAGACACACTTAACCTTTGACCTCATGGTAACGCCTGTAAAATGAGGATGATAGTCTCTACTTGGACGGTTCAGAATGGCTCATGTGCAACACCCAACTGAGTTTTCACCATACTTCCACTTGGCCAGGAGATATCAACCATTTGTAGATTAAATATTCCACGACCACTTAGTAAGCAAAGATAGTAGTCATCGGGCACCTGCAGGGACTATCTTCAGCCTTAAAGAAACACTAAGTGCTGTCTTGGTGTCTCCCAGATTGCCTGAGGTAGGGCCCTTTGCTGCCTGCGCGCCCGGGGGTGTCCCTCTGTGCCTGGGACGGACAGGCTAGCTCTGTGGCATCCCCACCCAGCTCCTGCTGGTGAGTTCTTCAGGCTCAGACTTGCTGAAAGCCGGCGGCCAGCTTGTCCTGGATTCTCTGGAGGTGTTGACTACCTCCAGAGTGTCTCACAGCCTTGCCCCCATCAGTCTTGTTCTCCTGACCTGTCTGCATTTTCATCTCCTCTCAAGATTGTAAAGGATCCAGTCTGCTCTCTTGTTTCATCTGAGTGCAGCTTTTAACTTTCCATCTCTGGGTGTGTTCTTTGTGTCCTAAGTGGTTTCCATTGACTTCTTGTGTTTAATTTATTTAAGGATCCTTTGGTAGTTGGCTTGAGTCTTCCTTTTTTTCTTTTTAAAGGCATCACTGCCGTGGTGGGAGTAGGAGGCCCAGTCTTTGCTCCTGTGAGCGGGAATTGAACCTCCATCCCAGTGGGCCGCAGTCCCGCGCACAACCACTACGCCACCGGGGCTCAGCCGAGTCTTCCTTTTTTAAGACGCTTCTGAAATGATTTTTTCACTCCACTTCTCATTGAATATTCACTTTGAGCTTCTCTAGCTTCCTTATGGGGCAGTTTTCTCAAAAACAACAAAGCAGAAATGCCGTGTTGGTCACTTGCCCGAACTCTCTTTGTTGTACCAATCAGCCAAGCAGTGTTGTGCTTCTCATACCTGGCTTCCTTGATCCTAGCCTGCGGTTCCTGCTTGGCTGCGTAAGGGTTTTGTTGTTGGAAAAGTCTTCTTACGTCCCTGGACTTCAGCTCCAATAGTTCAGTACAAATGATAAGACCTTACTCGAATTTTTTTTTTTTTAAGTAAAGTAAGCTTATGGATTTGAACGCATTTTCTAACCCGTGGCAGGCCCCGCCTGGCCAGTGTTGTTGGAAGGTGCCGGTGAATTGGCCCTGACTCATGAGGACCGTGTGCAAGGGAACGAAGCAGGACCCCGCCCTGTGCCACCCTAACAGTTCTTCCTGCCCGTCAGTGGCCCGTTGTGGTAGCCACCGTGTTAATCCAACTTCCTGACGGTCTTCCTCCTTTTCAGGGCCCTCTACCTCGTCCGATCTCCTTTTTCTGAGACTGGCCTCTCCTGATCACGTGTCCAAAGTCCGAGCCAAATGCTGGCTATCCTTGCTTCTAAGGAGCATCCTGGCTATGCTTCTTCCAAGAGAGACTGGCGGGTTCTTTTGGCAGTCTTCGAATAGTCTCTGTCAGGACCGTAATTCAGATGCGTCGGTTCATTTGCAGTCTTCATGTCCCACACTCCCTTGAGGTGATGGAAAGTACCTTGGCTTGGGTCAGGCGCACCTTAGTCCTCAAAGTAACATCCTTGTTTTCCGTCACTAACTAATCCTGTTTTCTTTCCTAATTCATTTGGGCCTCTCTCAGATAAACCATACACACACTCATAGCCGTCTTCATGATCTGGTCACTGACTTGCTTGCCATCTGAGAGGAGCCTGTGATACCAAGGTCTTGTTTGCTGTGGCAGTGGCCGTTCAGCCTGTTGACTTGTATTTGTTTGTTCTCAGTTGAGCGTGATCTCGCCTAAGGCCTTTGACCACTCTGACATCCGGATGTATCACAGCAGGACAGAAACTCTTATATTGCAAGATGCATCCCCCTTGGTTTTTGTTTTTTGTGGGGGGCATCACCGCCCTCTGGTGGGAGTGGGAGGCTCAGCCTTGCTCCTGGAGAGCTGCTGTTGGATTTGAACCGCCAAGCCTGTGGACTCAGTCCCACACTCAACCCCTGCACCCCTGGGGCTCAGCCCCACTCCCCTTGTTTTACCCAGCTGAGAATGTACAGTAGAAAGGACTTGCTCAAGAGTGTGTGGCCCAGAGCTCTCACTCGGCCAAAATCAGTGCTCATTCTTCTATTTTCTTTAATGGCCTTGACCTGCTGTGTGATTCAAGTCAAAATTACGTCAGAGACAGAAACTGACGCTACCAAGGGAAGAGAGTCTTGTTCCTTCTTTTGACAAAAGAATGAGCTCATCATATGTATCCAAGTGGTCTTAGTCCGTCTATCTGTGCTTGTCTCCCCCCCTCTGCCTTTGCATCCTAGAACACTAAGCTCTCGACGCTGACTGCTGTGGTTCCGGATATCCCAGGCTTCCGCAAGATCCTCCCCCGCTCTGATTACATTATCATACCCAAGAGCAGCCTGCAGGAAGACCGGAGCTGTCCTCAACTGGAGCTGTGTGTGGCCCAGAACCAGGGGTCCTCTAAGGGGCCACCGATTCTGTCCAACACTGCCCCCGAGACCATGCCCAGCCATGCAGGCATGGCAGAGCAGTGCCTGGCTGTGGAGGCCCTGGCTGAAGAGGTGGGACCCCTTGCCCCGCCAGGGGCTGTACAGGAGATCACGACCTCAGAGATCCTCAGTCACGATGTGCTTCTGGAGGAGGGGGAGAGCCAGAAGCCTTACCAGACCAGCTTGGTAATCGAAGAAACCTTAGTGAATGGCTCCTCGGCCCTCCCTGCCAGAAGCCCGGCCATGCCTCACCCCCAGGCTGGGGAGAACGTGTCAGTGGTGACACTCTTGAGGGTAAGTGGCTGTGGGACTGAAGGCTGCTGGTTAGAAAGGCACCTGCTGCCTGTGTTGAGATTGCAGAGCAGTGGCAACAGAGGGACTGAGGGTTCACCCGTAGTGGGGAGCAGTCTGCTAGAGCCCCTTGTCCTGGGAGTCCTCAACACTTTCTCAGGCACTCTTTCTAAATTCCCCTTTGTCCGGAACTTTCTTCACATGAGATGACATGTAAAGTGCCTTAGCAAGAGGTAGAAAATGGCATTTGAGTGAACCATGAGTCAAACTTCAGATCAGTCAGGATTGATTTTCCCAGAAGACTCTTTCAGCAAGTAAGAACTGAATGTGAGGATTTTCAAAAGTCCTCCTGGCACAAGAGCCTGGAAGAGTAAGGGAATTCTCTTCAAGGCCAGACTGAGAGGACCGCTATCGACAATCTTACCTAAGCGTCTTGACTGGTGAGGACAAAGTTTCTGTGGTCCCACACCCTGTTGTCCCTTCACCCCTGAAGGTGCTCCCTCTCTGTTAGCTTGGGTGGGACAGCATCCTGTGAGAGATGAGAGTGCTAGCATGCTGTGGCCCCTCAGATCTGGAGAGAGAGCAGGTAGCCCTGCCTTCTATCTCGTCACCTCTGTGGATGCAACTGTCAAGAGCACCTCAATCCTCAAAGTAACAAACATCCCTGTTTGTCATCACTGTCAATTACTCTGATGAAGCAGGCCCCTGGCCCGGTTGAGGCAGACTGGTAAAGAACTGGAAGCTACTCTGCTAAAGGTAGCAGACTTGGTTCATTCTTTAACTACTGTTGTGATCTTGGCTGGCTTTTTTTTTTTTTTTAATAATTTTATTGGGAACTCTTAGAGATAAAACATTCCATAGTTCAATCACATCTAGCATTATTGTTTAATTGCTCCCATAATCAGTTTCATTTTTCTGTTCTTGGACTCCTTGAGATCAGCTCCCCCTTATCCTCTTGGCTGGTTCTTCTGTCATACAGAACCCATCTTTCTCATCAGTGGAATTCATAGTGCCCCCTTGTGGTATTGTTTTCTCTGTAGTCGTTAACTCTCCTTGCTGTAATGACAGAGCTGATTCTCTGGGTGTCTTCCTTTTGTGTCATTGAAACGCCCTTCTCTCTGTGCCCACAGGACCCCACTGAGAGTAGCTCCTCGACGCCAGCCGCCCAGCTCGTCATGGTGCCTCTGCCTGCCTACTCAGTGGTGGAGAACCCCACCTCCATCAAGCTGGTCAGTGTGTGCAGAGTGGATGACAAAGGGGGGCTCTGTCAGAGTTCGGGTCCGGGTCAGCCTTAAGACACGGGCTCCGAATGGTCTCCAAGGCCACCTGGCTCACACCTGGGATGGTGTGCCCCAGGACCCTTCCCTCCCCGCAGGAGCGGGGGGGAACCTGAGAAAGCCCAAACCTGTCAGGAGGAAAGCTGAAGTGTGTCCCACCCAAGTGAGGCGGAGAAGAGTGGTAGGCTGCACCCTGGCAACGGTGGACAGCTTGCAGGCCTCCCAACAGCAAGGCAGTCCTCGGGATTCCTGGCCCTCACCAGTTTCCTTGTAGATGCAAACTTTTCTCCTTGAAAACATTCTTCTGGAATGGGGGGCCGGAGACTTGTACCAAATTTTCAGAAGAGTGAATAGGAATATTGAGAGTCTTCCTATCTAATTCAATCCTGTTGCACAGATTAGGAAAAAGGCCCTGGGACTTGAGAGAACCTGTTCAAGGTCACTAGAGGACAAAACAGTTGAGCCCTGGTCTTTTGATTCTGCTCTGGTCTGCTTGAGTTTTTTGTTTGTGTTTTTATCATACACTACAGCTTCTGGGCTCAGCTCTGTTCCTAGTATTTCGTATTTTTGTGGTATTATAAATGGAACCTCAATTTTTTCCAGTCTTTAATTTTTCATTGATAGTATATAACAGTACAGTTATTTTTATTGATCATTTATCTTGCAACTTTGCTAAATTCAATAGTTTTGGTAGACTTTAAAAAAGATATGCATATTTATAAAATGTATAAAGTTTAAAGTAGACTAGATTCCCGCACAACCTCCCATAGACTAGCTGTCCTGTGGCATTGGACACAGTCTCTGTACTGTGTCAAGGTTCTCACCCTCCCTACCTGCCTGCCTGTTTCTATTCATTCAGTTTTCCTGCTCACAGTCTCATTTTTGCTTTTGAATAAATGCCAGTGATTTCATCTCATAGTGTATTTTTACTCATGAGCATGTTCCTCATGAGTCCTATTTATTTCATAGGCTAATCCGTAATTTGGAGGTGTGACCTCAGATGTGACCTCAGGCCCTAAAATTTATAAAAGGTGTTTCAGGCCAGCTGTCCCAGGGGTTCCTCTAGTCTCTTTATTCGTCAGGTTAAGTGACCTTTTTCATGAATATGAATTTCATTTTATAGAATGTTCTGCTCTAATCAAGACCCTCTGTTGTATCCCTGGGCTCAGGCTTGAAGAGACTGTCGTTTGCATGGACCATTGGTTTAGGGGACTGGTTTCTTCCTTGAGTTGTGGTTCCCCTTGTTCCACACAAAGAGGCACCAGTAATTGTATCTTAGATGAACGATCCTAAGCTTTAAAGCCCTCAGACATTACTCACCAAACTAAGACATAGAACATTTTCATGAATTAGGTTGCACAAGTTGAACTAGTCTTGTGAGACTGAGGTCTTTAACCTCCAAGCCCTGTAAACAATCACACAAAGTATCTGGAATGTCTAGGAAGTATCCCTAACACTGAATCCTCTGTGCCGAGCATGCATGTACTAAAGCCCATCTGCCTTCCCATCGCCACTATAGTATACATATGTACCTGTGAAACCCCTCACATATTTCTTGTTTTTTCCTGTTGTAGCTAGAACACGCGTGATTGCATGTGTGATAGTATTTGCTATAGCTACCCTTTATTCCGGAGGGTCTGGGTCAGGTTATTTGTGTGTATTCCCTACCTCATCAACAGAATTACCACGTGTCTCCTAGTTGGATTCAACTCAGAAACATTTGGTTTGGTTTAAGCTTGGTACTCTAGTGATTCCCTCCCCTCCCTGGCAACCATCAAAGAACATTGCCTGTGTTTATCTATTCTTGGCTTCTTATAAGTGGTGTCATATACTGTTGGCCTCTAAATTGGTTAATGTGGTTTGCATGCTACTCCACTATATGTGTGGACCACAGTTTGTCTGTCTGTTCATCTGCTAATAGTCCAGATAGGGTATCTCAATTGTAGATAGGGTTAGTTTTACTTCTTAACTGTGGGGGACCAACCTGCACAACCGAGTGAGGTCCATGGGGCCAGTTGTGTAATTGAGAGGAACTTACAGATAGAGCATGCAAGAGCTCACCTCCGCCATGACCTCAGGAACCAAGTCTGAGCAGAGAAGAGTACTGAATTTTTATGAGCTTGTGTAATCTTGGGTAAACAAACCACGGTAAGCACATCTATAAAATAGAGGCATAGATGTAACCAGAGGGAGGCAGGCTAGGGGCATGCATGCAGTAGGAAGGGGAGCACCAGGGACACACATGTGGAAAGGCACATACAGAACAAGATGGGCGGATTCTAGAGTCAAGATGGCAGCCCAACCTTGGTCCTCCCTGAGTTAGCTTGACCTTGGATGTCTCTGGGCTCTTCTGGAGAACATCTATGATCCTTATCAGAAGGGAGTGAGATTGGTCTAGTTGATTTTAGTTAGATAACCTTTAGGCAGATAGCCTTCAAGCAGTTGACCTTCAATAATAAAGTAAGAGGCCATGTGTTTGTAGGTAGCACCTTCAAATTGTATGACATTTCCTTAGGAGAATGTGACTGGAACGTATCTCCTACATAGGAACAGGAAGGTCCCCCTCCACCAGAGCTCCAGCCTCCCAGACATCCTAAAGTATAGCATCTAGAGTTTCTCCGAACACACACACACACACACACACACACACACACACGCGCGCGCTTCTGTCAGCTTCTGACATTTAACAATTTGGGTGTGCTTTCCTGCTTTTTTCTCTGGGTAGGACTTTCATTATAGAATTGAATGAGTTTCACTGATAATGGGTGTCCTTGTCCCTTGATGTGATGAGGAATTTCTCTTCGTTTTTTTTCCCCCCTGCAAATTATCAGGAAAGGGTCATGTGATTTTTTTTCCTTTGTTTTATTTGAGTGGTGATTGATTCTCAAATATGTCTTTGTTTTTTGTTTTTTTGTATTGTCTTTGGGCATCACTGCCCTGGTGGGAGTAGGAAACCCAGCTTTGTTCCTGGACAGCTGCTGCTGCATTTGAACCACCAACCCTGTGGGCTGCAGTTCCGCACACAACCACTGTGCCACCAGGGCTCAGCCCTCAAATTTGTTTTTGTATCTCTGATGTATCACTCTTATTTTTAACATGATGTTGCATTTTGTTTCTAATTTTTTTTTGACAGTTTTTGCATCCGTCTTCATGAGCGATGCTGGTCTGTAATGATTTTGTGTGATACTTTTACCTGGTTTTGCTACCAAGGTTACATTATTATTAGGTACCATCCAAGGGGGTCTCTCTCCATGCATGCAGCTGCACCCCCTGGCTCTGAAGGCAGCAAAGAATTTGGTTCATCTTGATCTAGTTTTCACAGATGCAAAAAATTGGTCCAGTCACTGTGAAGTGAGTTGAAAATCTAAAAGTAGAAACCAAATCCTTTGACACGCAGCACAAATTATTTGCATGTGAACAGTGTATTCAGCACCAGCTTTAATCATCTCCACTGATCTCTTTTTGAGTAGGATGTATTGCAGTAAGTTAATACATTCCACGACAAATAGAAACTACTCATTCATTAACTATGCTCCAGTTTTAGGTTAATGCTGGAAAGAAAGCATTTTCCTGTCAGATTTGCTGTCACTTATGAGTGTTTATTCAGCTATTAATCCCTGTTTCCCCAATCTGGCCAAAACCCCAAAATCTTCCCATGGGGAAAATACACTACCACAAGGCTTCCTCTGCCAGGCAGCCTAGGGGGGCAGGTGATTATGGCAGTGAAACTAAGTTTCAGCTAAGTGTGAAACCGGTGCGGTGCCATGGGAACCCCCAAGGGTGGGTTCCAACACAGCCGCTTACCCACTGCAGTGATGTCGTAACTCATGGTAGCTCTTGTTCATAGGTTCTGGAGTTTCTCCTCAGTAAAGTAGATATACCACTTGCCCTAGCTATTTCATGAGTATGTCATGGGAAGCAAATGAGGTACATCAAGCCAAACTCATTGTCATGACGTCAACACCAACTCAGAGAGATACCTGTGGGGTTCTGAGACTGTAATTCTTTTTTTTGGCATCACTGCCCTCTGGTGGACGTGGTAGCTACCCAGCCTTGCTGCTGCTGGATTTGAACCTCCAAGCCAGTGGGCCACAGTCCTGTGCTCAACCACTACGCCACCGGGGCTTAGCTCAAGACTGTAATTCTTTACAGAGTAGAAAGCCCAGTCTTTCTCCCTCGAAACAGCTGGTGGTTTCAAACTGCTGGCCTTGTAGTTAGCAGCCCAGCACATAATCAGAACAGCTCTTAACCTTTTCTCAGTTTGCAGCTCAATATAGACTCTTCATCTTGAATACCTCCCAGGAAGTGTGAAGTGAAAATATAAGCTAGGCTAATTCTGTGTTTAAATAACAGTGAATTTAGAAATACCCTAAATAGTAACTGAGAGCAATGACTTAAGAAAAACATGCTGGTGTTCAAGGCTGATATTTAAGCTTAGTATTACTCACAAGACACTTTCTGACTAAAAGGCTTAGCAAAGTCAGCTTTGGGATTTGCTTCAAAGATTTTAGCCACTCTGGACCTCTGTGGTAATAATAGTACTTGGTAACATTACTGAGTACTAAGTGATGTATTGTCAAGATACTGTAGCCCTCTATAGTACCACATCTCAAGATAGCAACTAATAACTACACTCTTCTGTACCTAACTTAATTGGCTCAGCTCTCTTCTCCCATTTAAATGTTCTCATTTCTAAAAAGTAAACTAACTGAGATTCTTTCCACCTGTAGCTTTGTATAACTTGAATTGGTTATTCTTAGGCTGGCATCCTCCCGGCATAGTGATTTTCAGTGTCTTAGAGAGGTTAAACTGTACTGTCAGCTCTGACCTGCTCTCTCCTTACAGACGACTACATACACCCGCAGGGGCCACGGCACATGCACCAGCCCAGGTTGCTCCTTCACATATGTCACCAGGCACAAGCCACCACAGTGCCCCACATGTGGTCACTTCCTCGGAGGGAAGTGGGTCCCCAAGGTAAGCTCCATCGACCCTTGCTACTTAGAATCCCCCACACAGCATGCTTGCTCTTGCTTTAAAAGACAGGTGACTTCAGTGTTTATTTTTAACTTCCTGACTGGATGCCCCTATCATTTTAGATAATTTGTTTAAAATAAAGGAAAAAGAAATCTCTAATCTTAGACCAGATTTGCTTTGGGAATCCGCCAAAGCAAAACCATTATTCGTTCACATTTGGTGTACTAATGATTTTCACATTTTGGTAGTCCCCAAAGTAAGCTCTGATTCCATTTGGACACCGCTGAGGTAAGTTGATAACTTTGTGCACAAAAGCTTTTATTGTTAATACCTTTTATTATCAGTAGCTTTAGAAATCTGATTCTGCCTTTGGGGATTGGAAACATCACGTGCATGTATATCTTAATACATGCATGTATACATTAGAGAGTACACAAATCATTAAAATTTATCCTGAGAGTGAAGAAGAGTTGGATCCCTTTACGTGTTGTCAGGTGCAGTACTAATTCCACTGGGGGCGATTTTGGATAACGCCTTGGGATGGTGCTGGCATTTCTAGTCTGAAAATTAGAGTTGTTCACATGGTCGTTCCCTTTTCTCTGTATTTTGTGGTCATTCCTCACTGCTTCCTGAATCTGTCTTTAGCAAACTGAGCAGCATTTGGGTCCATGTTGTCATGCAACTGATGCCCCGACGTAGTTTAGAATGCATTGAAGCTAATCCTTTTATCATAAAGTTATTTGCTAAGTTTGTCCTTCCTCTTTCTCATCCTTGAAATTTTTGGCAGCTTCAGCATTAATACTCTCTGCTTCTCTTGTGTGTAACCCACAAACACGTGGTCCTTGCCCTGGTGGGAATGAGCCTGATTAATAACCATTATCCAGGGTAACAGAGACCAACTGAATCTTTTAGGCATCCTTCCAGCACCTCACTGTTCAGTGGGAACTCACATTAATTAGTTTTCGGATGTACTGGCTTTTCCTTACAAATACTAATGACAGATTATTTACAAGTGGGCTGTAATTCTGATAGTACAGGACAGGTCACACAGACTAGATACCAGACAATTAAAATATAGGCATTGCTGAGGAACTGTGTAATTACTAATTTTGCATTAGCTTTCCAACTGACTCTTCTTTATCAATTGATACAATGACAGAGAAGGAAGGCTAGATTGGTCAGCTTGACTCCTAGCAGCACTTAAGTAGCAATTAGCATTACAAACACTGGCTAAGCTCATAGAAACATCCAGAACAGACTAATGAAAAATATGCAACAAGATTATGTATTCTCACCCAGGGCTGATTCAAACAAAATGGCTACAGTCTTGCCCCCAACTCACAAGTTATAGGCATGTGAGGTAAGCCCTTTTTGCATTTGTAGCAGTGAAACCAGCCTTTGCTGACTATTCCCACTGGTTTTCAGAAATGCTACAAGCTTTTGTGTGAGTAGTCGGTAACCTCGGTAACCTTACAGGAACCTTCTTCTGGAATTGACCTTCGATCTAGATCATCAACAGTGTCTCGAGCTTAGGCATTGACCCTGTTCTTGTCTTTGTTAAAATGGTTGATTTTATGCCCGTCACTCCACTTTTCTCTTCTCATCCTTAATGACTAGTTAGTCTTTTCCCATATTCTGTTGGCCAGATTTTTTTGTCCTTCTTTGTTGGATTAGAACTTTAAGTGGTGTGACTCCTTTGGTTAGACATATTACTGGCTGTGTAAACAGGGTAGGTGTTACAGCTAGAGAAACTTGAACAACGTGGCTCCACATTAACAACTGTTGCTTAAGGTACAAATATAATCAAGTTGTCGGGTCGGTCTCTGAAGTGTCACAGCAGTCCAGTCTGAGTAGTTGTTGAACATGTGCCCCGTTCAGTTGTCCGCTGTAGTTAAGAGTAGAGCGTCGCTCAACTTTGTTGCAACTGTAGGCATCAACCTCATTGTAGGCTAAGCTGAAACCCATGATGCGGCTATTTTTGAACAGTCATTGTGGTAGGTAGATTTATTGTGCAACCCGGCCAATAGGAACATGTGGGATTGATACGGTTGCAGTTTGATTGAATGGCAAAGAGACAAATGACTTGGCAAAGTTCGCCCCTCTGACTCTTGTTCTTTGGTGGTCAGACCAGTGTGTGGCTGCTTTAGCTCGTTCTCTGCCTCAGCTTGTGAGCTATACTGCCTGTGGGACAGCCAACCGGTGGATCATGTTGCTAGATCTTGAAGTTCCTTTGAGACCTGCTTTGCCACCCTACTGGTGTAGGCATTGCTTGAGTTTGAGGCTGCTGGATCCTACCTCTTGCATTGCTTGAGTTTGATATGCCATCTGGGTCTGGCCTGCTTCTCTAAGCTCCTGATCTGCTGACTGTTGGTGACCCACCCTGCTGTTTGTGGCCTGTGGGCAGATTGCTTGCATTGCCCGAGGGAAGACTCCCCTGTCTGCTTCCTTGACCTTGGACCCAGCAACCCTCTTGAGTTGAAGGACTTCCAGTATATTAACTGTTTCACAGAAGTGAGTTGAACGGAGCCCTCTATACTGGTGTGTGGACTAACTGGCTGTTAAATTCCTTCGTGCTGTATAAATCTACCTATATATAATAAGTGTCCTCCTGATTTTGTTTCTCTAGAGAACTGTCCCTAACAATCTTAAAATGGAACATCTGAGTGAACATTTGAGAATAACCCTTAAATTATGTGCTGTCACATTGTAGGTAGTATAGATTCTGAAGGAAATGTACTGTGAGAACCCCACCAAAGACAGATGGTCATAATTATGGTCTACTTAAGGACTACTTATATTTTCTTCCTGTCTTTGTTAATATAGGAGTTCTGTGTCCTTTTTTTTTTTAAAAAACAAAAGATCCTGTAGTATTCTCTGAAAACATTCCCACTCATACTTTCTCATGAATGACTATTAGATGTGCCATCAAGTTGGCTCTGGCTCACATCAGCCCATGCTGCTCGAATGGCCTTACCATCTTGACTTGTTTCCCGTTAGGGTTGAAGTATCATAAACCACCTTCCTCAGTACTTAGTCTCTATTCAAATGATGCTAAAATGGTGTGGGGCACAGAGGGGGCCCATCTGATTTCTGCTACACAAGGAAGAAAGAGTCCATGGCCGCACGTGCCCAAGATGTATTGCCACAACGTAGAGATTGGATATATCTTCACTTCTTTTTCTTTCTCTTACTCATTCACTCACACACACACACACACACACACACACACACACACACACACACTTGAATGGCAACTAAAACTGACTAGTCACTTTATTAGTGTTTCGTGATTGTGATCCTTCTGTATACAGTCTCACCCAGTAAAATGGTGAGAGTTACAGAGATATGAATAGAAAGGCCGTATTCAGAAATTTCACTGCAGATGCATGATTTACATCTTCTCAGCCCGAGCGGAAGCCACCTGTTTATGACTGTTTACAATTTAACTTCCCACATTTGTCTCTCACTCCGTCTCTCCTATAACCAAGCTAGTTCATTGTCTACTTACATGTCTGATATGATGACAGTCGTGGTTCGTGACTCACTCTGAGTGTCACTTCTGTGGCGCATCTCTACGGTCCCTCAGGGCATGTATGTCTACAGTACCTATACTTTTATTTAGAAGCCGTCATCTGAAATGTAGGTTGTTGCCACTTACAAGATAAAACACAAAAAAACAGCACATTTTTCTATGCGTTAGCTCTGGTCAGAATTAGCAGAATAGCCTTTAAATTCTGAAGTAGTTCAGAGAAGAGCTATTTTCAAGGACTAGAATGGTTAGCAAAGCTTTTATAGAGAAGGTGAGTCTGGAATGCTCAGTGGAGTTGGATTGGGAGAAAGGAAAGGGCATTATTTTGGAGAAGACACCTTACCGAGTTTGTCCGCTCTGGAGAGAAGACTTGCACAGCAGCGGATAGGAATCTTCTCTTGAGCAGTTTTCACAGTGGTTCTCTATCAGAAACACCAAGGTGCTGATTTTCTGGCTTGTGTTAAAGCT
This sequence comes from Nesogale talazaci, assembly GCA_004026705.1. Classification (NCBI taxonomy): domain Eukaryota; kingdom Metazoa; phylum Chordata; class Mammalia; order Afrosoricida; family Tenrecidae; genus Nesogale; species Nesogale talazaci. The sequence continues at coordinate 8,674 of PVJH01005230.1, read as the reverse complement.
CAGCAGCACCAGAACAGAATAAGAAAGTAGGATTCCGAGGATTCTTGCTGGCATGGAGGATGGTCTGTACTTGACGGCTGACCTGGATTGATCATCCTGCTCAGTGACACCGCCAAAGAAAAGGCCTCGTTTTTTCTTTTTCTTTTTGATTTCAGTAAAGTCTACAGCTCACTGTAACGCATGGGTTCATTTTGAGTCGGATTCGACTCAAAACAACAGTAAGCAAGACCTTAAAAAATAAACAAACTTAAGGAAAATAGACTTCTGAAGTCAGTTTCCTCAGCTCAAATCTTGCTTTGCGAGCCTTTACTGAGTAACCTCCAGGAGGTCATTTTACATCCCCTTCCTCCCTCTCCTCTGTGAGTAGAAGGTACTGCTAGGACCTGCTGCATTGAGGTGTTGGAGGGGAGAGGAGATTGTCTCCGTGAAGGGGGTGACTCAGTTCTTGGTACATTGGCAGTCCTCAGTCAGGGTCTGCTGCTATCCTCATTGGCAGCATCAAGAGGGTTAGTGAAACCCGCAGTAGAACTGTGGCACTCATTTGAGACAGTTGTCGTGAAATCGGTTAAAGTATGTTGTTGTATGCAGTCAATACTGCAGAATATACTCCTGATTAAGAAGTTTTCACTTAACTCCCATCATTCTAAACCCCAGCAGTGTTTACATTAGATTTTTAAGAGAAGCAATAGACAAGGATATATAGAACTAAGCTTTTGGCTCCAAAATGAGAAGAGCTCCTTATGATACAAGTCATTTCCCACTTGCTTTAAAAATTCTTTTTAATTATGGGACAATTTGTTCAGTACAGTGGGTTAAAGAGGTGTATACATTACGTGAGTCATAAATAAGTGCAAATTCAAGCGCTGCTACTAATAAAGACATTCTGGAATGGTTTAATAAGGTGGTTTAACATCTATGTGATCTGTAGCAAATGTGATTTTATTTACACTTTTTAAAAGTGTGGTTTTAATTTTTTATTTCTTAAGCACTTCATCGCTTATTTTGTATCTACAAAGTACTGTGCAATACTTTGCTTTTCAAATTTTTAAATTTTGACTTGTTGTGAAAGTGCCAAATAGAAGTGTTTCAGATTTTTTTTAAAGGTTTAGTAAAAACGTATACCACTAGGGACTCCAGTTCAGGCAGGCATGGATTTATTTCAAACAAAGCAAGTTTAAATAGGTTTCTGAAATTGGTAGATGGCTTCAGACAAGTTCAAGTCCATCATAACTGCTCATTCTTTGAGGGTAGAAAGGGATGCCCTAGGTGTCTTAAGTTTCTTTGAGCAACCTTACCCCATCTTTTTGTCCCCAAACTCAAAGAATGGTAAATTGCCCTTTTGACATGGCGTAAATCAGAGTTCAGCATGCTTCAGCAACTTTTTAAAAAGATGGACGTGCATAAACCTTGATTGGGATGGGGGCCGGGAGAGGGGAATAGAGCAAACAGTAGCTTCACATTTTGATACTTTTGTTTTAAAAAAGTTTTTAGATTGTGTTGCAACCCTTTCTCACTGTCATGTAATTAATTACTCTTTATTGTTGCTATTATTGCACAGGTGGAAAGGACCTAGCAATGATGTCTTCTGAGTTTTTTCAAGCTTCCTGTGCGCCATGAACTTCTCTAAGGCCATTCCATTTATTTCTGTGCGTGAACTTGTGCGCATGCACACATTTGGGTGCAGTCGGGAGATTGAGTTAGACACTGGTTGGACTTGTAGGTCACTCTTCACCATTGCAGAGCTTTTCTTATACTGATAGTCGTGATCATGGTAAGCTTGTCTTTCCTTCAGGTTGGTGGTCTTTGATGCTATTTTAAATTTCATTTAATGTTTTCTCCCCTCTTTGAAATGCCTTTTGAGCTTGGTTCTCTTTCAGAAAGCAGATTTCCCCCAGCCCCCTTTAGCTACATACTCTCCATCCTGACTTAGATTTTTGTGGACATGGATTTCTGCAGGATTTTCATGTAGTGTAGAGCCTATGATTTTTCAATTCCATAAGAGTGAGTGAGTGAGTGAGGAGAAGAGGGTAACCATTGTGACAACTGGCACTTAGAAGTTTAGCGTTAAAGTCACCTTGGTTGTCATCTAGTTCAACTGTTAGAGTTGCCAGCTGAGGGGAAAATCGATTCAGAAGTGCCTTGCTGAGTTCATGCCGCTCCATTGCTTTTTCTAGTACACCATCCTTCTCAGGCATGCTCTGCTATTTAAAGAGAAAGAGCTCATGAATGCTGAGCTTTGAGGGAGAAAGTATAAATAGTTTCTAGAAGCTCCAAATGTGTCCTTGCCAGTCAGGAAGTGACTCACCTTATCTTGTTGTTCTGCAGTTCCTACTGGCTAAAATTAGAGCCAGCACTTGTGACAAATCCCAATGAGTTGGGTGGAACAAAGGGGGTGCCTTGAGGTGCTTTCGATCAGAGCTTCACTCGGAGGGGCTCTCTCCGAAATGGTGAGGTCTCTGAGCAGGCAGAACCTGCTAATAAGTACGTTCTATCGATGTCGAAAAGGGTGGGCTGAGTTAAAGGAACTGTGAGATCACCATGTAATGTTTTCTATTCTGGTGACCTAAATTATCTTCCTCCAAGTGGTTTTTATCTAAAATAGCCTATGTGGAAGGCATTGTTCTGCTCCAAGACCTCATCTCAGGGGTTAGGTTAGCTCCTCGGGTGTTTTTCTGCTGACTTTTCTCTCTTCTGCAATAAATAAGCTCTGTGCAGCATGCTTGGAATTTTTCTCCATATCGACTCATCTTCTCATAAGCTTTTGTGTACTAGAATCTAAGGGTGCTGTGCTGAGGATGGCTTACGAGGTTTCTGTCATTGATGTGTTTTCTTTTCTGACTTGGTTGTGAATTGGGTGACGGTTATACAGCAGATCATCTGCACTTTATGTTCAGCAGTTCACAAACATTGTCCTGTGATTCATGGCAGTCTCCTCGTCAGTTATCCCACTTCCTCCTGCTATCTTGTTTCTGTTCCTCTTCTTTCCCGACACCTGTCAACTTTGTCGTTGACTGATCTCAAGTGATTGAATATTTCAACTGTGTGCATCTCCCTGGTGTTGATTGACTTCTGGTTTGGTTGACACTTGAGCCATGTGTGGAAGTCTGTTTCAGACCTGAGGGGTGATGGGGGCCATAATCTTCAGGATGCTGCCATTCTCTCGCCCACCAGGAGCCTGATTTCGAGCTGTGGTTCCACATTCCAGTCCCACTATTCCGGGCCTCCTGGTACACTTTTCAGAGCAGCTGGGTACTATCTAGTTCTTCTAGTCTCAGAGTCATGGAGACTGATATTTGTGTGCTTCATCAGTCCTTTGGACTAATTGTTTCCATTGTACCTTTTCATTTTTATCATTCTTCTTTGCTCTGAGAACCCTGGCGGCAGAGTGGATTATGTGTTGGATTACTAGCTGCAAACAAATTCAAATCCACTAGCTCCTCCAAAGGGGGGAAAATGGGCTTTTGTACTCCCTTAAGACTCAGACCTTTAAAAACCCAAAAAGTCAGTTCTCTTCTGTCTTAACAGGGTCCCTATGAGTGGGAATAGATTTGATTCAGTGGGTTTGGTTTCGTTCATTCCTCCAGATGGGAAGAGACCTTAGATGGCTTTTGTCATTAATTCTGTCTAGAACTCTACTCTGTACTCGAGGTACACTCTGTACTCTAGAGGTATACATTTTAGTATTCACGGGTACTGAGGAGCTGTTGGCATGTAGTTACTTTGGCCACAGATCTTAACCTACTTTTCATCACCTTGCAGGGAAGTCCTGCACTATAAAGAATTTGACCACCCAGTGTACACTCCTGCTGTTGACAGATGCTGGGAGCCTGAGCTCAGGTTTCACAATGGGAAGTTGGTCACAGAACGTAGAGTAGAACTGAGCCTCTAGGTAACCCACCCATGGCCATCCAGTCGGTTCTCTCTCTGAAAATACAGACCTTTATGAAATCAGTCTACTTATCTATCTTTTTTTAAATAAACAATTTCATTGGGGGCTCATACAACTCATCATGATCAATACATACATTAATTTTATGCAGACCACATTTGCACATTTGTTGCCATCATCATTCTGGAAACATCCTCCTCCTACTTAGGCCCCTGGTATCCGCTCCCCATCTTTCCCCTCCCTCTCCACACCCCCTCCCCCATGAACCCTTAATAATTTAAAAGTTGTCATTATTTTGTCATATTGTATACTATCTGTCCGATGTGTCCCTTCACCGCCTTCCCTGTTGTCTGTACCCCAGGGAGGAGGTCATATGTACATCCCTGCAATTGGTTCCTCCTTCCTACTCTGCCTTCCCTCCACCCTCTGGGTATCACCACTCTCACCACTGGTCTTGAAGGGATCATCTGTCCTGAATTCCCCATGTTTCTGGCTCCAGTGTACATCCTTCGATCTAGCTGAATTTGTAAGGTAGAATTGGGACCATGATAGTGGGTGGGAGGAAGCATTTAAGAACTAAGGGAAAGGGCTGAGCTCCGGTGGCGTAAGTGGTTGAGTGTGGAACTGCAGCCCGCGGGCTTGGTGGTTCAAATCCAGTGGTGGCTGGGTAGCGCCCATGACCACCAGAGGCAGTGATGCCCACAAAAAAAAAAAAAAAAAGAACTAAGAGAAAGTTGCATATGTCATTATTGCTGCTCTGTACCTTAACTGGCTCATCTCCTTGTGACCCCTCTGTAGAGGGATGTCACTTCACCTATTGATGGACTTGAGCCCCCAATCTGTACTTCCCCTCATTTATATTTTTTAGTTCTTTGATTCCTGATACCTGAGCCCCTCGACACCTCTTCCTCGCACAGACTGGTGTGCTTCTTCCATGTGGGCTTTGTTGCTTCTGAACTAGATGGCTACTTGTTTACTTTTAAGCCTTTAAGACCCCAGACAGAGTATCTTTTGATAGCCGAGCACAATCAGCTTACTTCACAACATTTGCTTATGTATACATTTGTTGTCAACGATCGTGTCAGGAAGTTGGGCACGCAATATTATGATTTTTAGTTCTTTGACGCCTGATTACTGATCCCTTTTACACCTCGAGGTCACACAAGCTGGTGTGCTTCTTCCATGTGGGCTTTGTTGCTTCTGAGCTAGAGGGCTGCTTACATATCTTTCTTCTTCGGAGTGACGGGGCCACTCAAACTGGCAACCTCCCAGTCGAGCAGCTCAACCCTTAACCCACACCACCACCAGGCCTCCTTCAGCATAGGTAAAACCCAGCTTTTATACTTTGTAACTCCTTTTATAGTGCTTCCCACTGTATACCTGGAAGAAGAAACTTCACGTCTGTGTCTGTGTAAGAAATAATACTGTTATTGGTGCAGCAGTGCTAGTGAGGTGAAAGGTAAAGCACTAAGGACTTTTGTTTGTTTGTTTGTTTGTTTTGAGTTTTTAGGCATCACTGCCCTGGTGGTGGGAGTAAGAGGCCCAGCCTTTGCTCCTGTGAGCGGGAATTGAACCTCCATCCCAGTGGGCCGCAGTCCCGCGCACAACCACTACGCCACCGGGGCTCAGCCCCACCGAGGACTTTCTAAAGTAGACTTCTGTGAGATACCAGTTGCCATGTGTCGTGAGATTGAATGAACTTTTTTTTTCTTTTGGTAATAGAAAGATTACCAAAGGAATCCTTTTTCATTTTTAACAGTTTTATTGGCCCTTCATCCACATGTCACAGAATTCAGGAGTTTAGTCATATCAAGAAGAGTTGTACAATCATCACCACAATCAATTTCAGAGCATTTTCTTCCTGTACTCGTTTACTATGTAGTTCTTTTTTATACTCGTGGCAAGAATATACACAACAAAGCATTCTCTAATTCAACTTATATATGTATGATTCAGTGCTATTGAGTATACTTTTTGTGTTGTATAATCATTATTGATATTCTGTTCCAAATTATTTCACCAACTGATCAAGTTAGTTTGTTTGCTTTTTGTAGTTTTCTTGATATACTATTTACATATAGACTTCCATAGTTAAATCACTTTTTAAAATAATTGTATATACCTCATTATAATCCATGTGAATGCTCCCTCCCCCATCCTGTGTTCATTGTTTGCCCTGGACCCCATGCCCCCTGGTTAAGCCATCACATCAGTTATTGTTTCTATGTATTCGTTCCTGTGTTTCACAAACTGGGAAGCCCGAAAGAAACAAAATTTAAAAATGAAACAAATAAGAATAATATAAAGATAGACTTAAAAAGTAAGAAAGAAAAGACCACCACCAATATTTTAAAAGCAAGAACTTTCTGCCATAGAGCAGACAAGAAATATTTAAACTTAGAGCAAAGTCAGGTCACCTGACTAAGTTTGTAACATGGCTTGACCCAATGTAATCAAGTTTACAGTAATCTCTCTGAGATTAAGCATATCTGCCAGTGGCTTAATCTGACTGAATAATCCACACATAGATTTTTGGCTCCCAACTGTCCTCTACAGACTTCTACAAATTGAATGTTCACATTTTAAGCTCTGATACTTTTCCCTTCATCATATTTGGATTGTGTTATTGTCATCTTTGGACACACAGGTTGGTGTGTTTCTTCTGTGTGGACTTGGTTGATTCCTCGCTTAGAAGGCTGCTTGTTTGAATACAGGCCTTTAAGACTCCAAACACTATTCCAGCTGATAGCCAGGCACCATCTGTTTTCTTCACCACACATTGCTGTAGCACCCTTGTCTTCAGTGATCATTTCTTGAAGGCGAGTATTGAGCAGGGCCATGTTATAAAGAACTGTTTTGGATTAGGACTAGAATTACATGGGTACCGAGAATCCATCTGCTTGTCCCTGGGTGTTAGTCTGGGTAGACTAGAGAAATAAATTCAGAGAAACTCTTATGTGTATAAGAAAGAGGTTTATAAACAAAGATAATTGGACATTAAGAAAACATCCCAGATCAAGTCCAGTCCAAGCCTACAAGTCCGATATTAGCCCATATGTCCAAGTAGCAGTCTATAAAGTCTTCAGACACACGAAACACATGTCATGATGCAGAATGCAAGCTAGTGGGTAGAAAGTTCTTGGAACCAGTGGCGTTCTAAACATCTAAACACTGGCAGAGGTCTCTCCGTGGCTCCTGCAGCTTCAGAGGTCTGGTTGCATCCATGTGGCTCGTCTGGCTCAGGGCACTGGGGTAGCTCAGGGCACTGGCTTCTCCTCAGGGATGTCTCGCAGGAAGTCAGCCTTGTCAGCCGAGTGTCTCCAAGGGAGTGAACCGAGAGAGCCACTGTCTCTACTTCCCAGAAGGAATGACCACATTTCCAAGCCTTCTCAGAGGGCTCATTGGCTACCTCCAGCTCGACAGGCTAACCCCCGCCCCTGTACTCTTACTCCTCCAGTTGACACAGGTTAGGTGACTGCCTCACTGGGTTATGAACAACTCACATCATCACAAAAACAAAAACCAGGCTGAGCCCCGGTGGCGTGGTGGGCGCACGAGACTGCGGCCCACTAGGTTAGAGGTTCAAATCCAACAGCAAGGCTGGGCCTCCTACTTCCTCCACCAGAGGGCAGTGATGCCACAAAAGCAAAGCAAAACAAACAAAAACCAACAAGACCATCACAAATAAAAGCACAAGGCAGAGAAAGAAAAAAGAAAAACATTGTCAGTGATTTCCCTGGGGTATAAAGTAATTGCATTGATAACATGAATAAATTATCCTATGACAGAATTGAAGACACTGTTAATATGTAATATGTAGTTTATGTGAGTTTAGTCCCAATTGCAAGCTGCAGTCATGGTTGTTGCTTTGAACAGATTGCTTTTTTAATGGATTGGGCTCTTTACATTGTACATGGGGCTTGGTGCTAGGGAAAATTTCTTATATCATTACTCACAGGTGTGGATCCTTGCCTACCACATTAAAATCTGCCGCTTTAATGCAAAGGGGGCATTGAGGTACTAAATATATGATGGTTATGAGTCCCCCTTACATTGGACATCCAGTAATCCTTGAGTTCTCGCTCAAGGTCCATTGGCCACCATTTCCACAATCTTGGGGTGGCAATCCTTTGCTTCCTCTCCCATCACAGTATTTTTGATCCTAAGTCGAAGGGTTCGCACGGGTGGTTTTGAGGTAGGGGCCACTTTGTGCCTTCGGGCTACCATGTTGAGCCCTTCTGGTGTGGCCCTTGGGGGATGACTGTGTGGCCTGTAAGGCCAGCGTCCGAGGTCATCGGAGTGCTTAGTTCATGGTGTGATTCACTGTGGATGTACTTCATACAGAGTTGTAGCTTGAGCAATTAGCAGTCAATCAAAAACGTAAACATTTACTGGATGAAATTTAAATGAGGCATACCAATATAAAATGTTAGGGAGAAAAGGAGTGTGGCCCTAACCCAAGTGACTTTCAGCCAGAACGTTCCTTAGAGGCAAAGATGGTGAGCGTGCTGTCCCTGGAGAAGAGCATCCTGCTTGGGGCAGCGAAAAAGAGAAGGGTCTTCGACAAGATGAACTGGCACCGCGACTGCAACGATGGGCTCCAGCCTAAGAGCAGTCGTGAACTTGGCGCATGTTCAGTTGCACACAGGTCTCCGTGGGTTGGAGCTGACCCAGCGGCCCCTAACACGTGTTTTATACTCTGAGTGAGAAGGCTCATACTCAAGTGGGCTCTAGTCGAGGGCTGGGCAACCTCTTCTGCCAAGGGTCGTTTGGATATTTACAAAC